>NQFO01005031.1:0-46741 GCA_003991265.1 Pseudoperonospora humuli | reverse complement strand
GCCAAGTAGAAGTAACATCTGTCATTGTGTCATCCGCTTTTCGCGCTATGTATCACAACTGATATCAGCAGCAGGAACAACGCAGCTTGTGCTCTCGACGAGATTTGAACCCGCGCTAAGCAACATCCAAACCGGCCGTATCATGGTCATTACTTCGGCGAATACCAGAGGCTTGCCAGCCATGTCACCAAATGTCATCGTCGCCGCGTTGAGCGTGCATCCTTTCTTTGCCCGCAATACGCTGTTGAGAAGCACTCCTGTTTGCTCCGTAGTAGCACATCGTGCCCTTTGCGGTCTTTGAGATCAATGACATGTGTGTCTTTGATGAAAGGATCGAACAGCTTTGAGCAAGAAATGCCCGAATCATCACGGATGAAGCTGATTCGAAAATGGTCGAGTGCGTATTCCAATGGCTTGAACAGCAACAGACTATTCTTCGCATCGTCGATATCTGCTATTTGCATCATCGTAATTAATGAATATTCACGCTTCAACAAAACAAACATGACGCTATCACACGCGGTATTGAAAAAACAACATCGATCAACATGAATCGCATCCAGGTCTTCTATCGCCGAAAGCATCCATAACAGTCGCACAATCGTTCCTCAAATGTGCCATCCTGTTCAGTCCGAGTTGCCAAAGCATTTGTGAGAATGTGTGGCGGAATCACTTGAAGAAGGTCGATTGCGGATGTGCTGAGCGCGATTTCTGTACGATCCACGGATACAGCATCAGCCAAGGTCATTCCGCTCCCATCTTCGTCGAACCAATCGCTAAAGTTCGAGAGTGACTGTCATGAAAAACCTCAGCTGAGGTTGAATATGGGGCGGACGTGATGTATCATTTATGACACATCGTCCGCTCCTCCTACCCTAAGCAGCGTGTCGAGAGAACCCCTACACACCCTTAGAGAGAGCGACGATGTACCGTGTAATGTAGTACGACACAATCTGTGACTCGACGCAAAGACTTCTAGTCTGACAATTGAACGATCTGGGGACTGCGTTGCCTCGAGAAGCCTTTGGCACCGGATGCATTGACACGAAAGTCTTCACAAAGAAAGCCGGAAACCTGAGGTGTGGGACTCAGTGAGCATGATGTCGCTGCAGGTTTTAGATAGCCGCTCCCATTGCAAAATGTCCGTCAAGATGAAGAAGCGAGTGTGCTTGATTCATCCATGGAAGACATCAGGTGCACGATGGTCAAGTCACAAGTCGTGAGTGATTGCAACAGTAGCAGTAGCAGCAGCAGTAGCTCAGCCGGCGATGCAATTCGCCATTTGTTGTCTCTCTTTCGGTATGTTGCTTGTTGCAAGGCGACGATTTCTCGCACAAAGCCAGTACCATCAAGTATTCTGCAGTGGATCCGCTAACGAGATATTTCAATGATACAACTTTATCATACATATATGATTTCGAAGGAGAAATACTGGCGGGATAAATGGAATCGAGGAAACCCAGAACTATCTTCCACCAGATATCCATTCTTAGGGTTTTGACATTGTGCAAACCAGCTGTTTTGTACAATATTGGAGTTGCCCTTCCTCACTATCCTATTCCTCTGCGGTGCCTAAAGCGACACTCTGATACAAGTTTTACCCAGTTGTGGGACGCAGTGACGTATTGGAGTACCAATTGACGCTTCCCAATGGCGCTGCAGACGTCGGTGTTCAATCCAAGCACCAGCACGAGCATCTCCAGTCTCAATGGCTCGGAACTTACGACGCAGCACTCAATTAACAAGGAGGTGGAAGCTGAGACTGAGACGCCTGTGCGGCCAGAGCTGGTCAAGTGTCCAGAGTTGCTACTCACAGGACTAGAGCTAGAGAAACGCACGCGTGTGTTGGAGAAGCATAGATACGATTGCTGAAGGTAGTGGAAGGGAAGTGAAAGAAAGAACGAGAGAAAGCGAAGGATCTAGAGGAGAAGGTCGAGGAAAGAAAGATGACGACGATGTGGGGCGAGTTGAAGAAGAAGGATAGGCCAGACTGGATGCGCCGAACTTCGCTACCTAAAAATCGAAACGAGCGCGATATCGTATAGAAGGAGATCCGTCACATGACTGTCCTCAAGCTAGTTACTACTTGGAATGGTGCATGAAAAACGGTACGCAGAGTACGAGATGACGCTTGCAGCGATGCCGACGTTCAAGACCGCGAGCTATATGAAGTATCTAAATCAGCTGCAGTAGTTTTGGAGCTACGTGGGGTTCCTGTTGAGCATTAGCACGAACCGGCCGTTCCTCAAGTTGACGTTCTTTCGGCAGCGCATGTCTCGTGTGGCGGTCGATGCGAATCTGAAGCGTGTTGTGAGCATGGAAACATGAGCAGTGTATGGGGACTGGGGTGAGCGCGATAGCATAGGTTATGACGAGCAAGCTCTGTTCGCAGTGCCACGAGATGCTTTCATCTGTTATGAACCCTGCCTCTGCGCTCGGCCAGAAACTATCGAAGAAGACGACACGCGAGTGTGGCGGTGGACGGATCTCCGAAAGCCAATGAAATGCTACGGAGTGACCTGCAGCAACCACTCAGAGTGCAGCGCCAAGTACTAGAACCGCGATGTGAATGCGGCCATCAAACTGATCAAGCGCAAGCTTTGCGGTGAGAGCGACGTGGAGACATTACAAAGCCTGGAGAGGGTAGGGTCGCAGCGCAGAGCACAATGTCGAAAGAATGGAAAGTGCTGTCGAGAAAGTGTTCATTGAGGAAAAACTTGGACGATACCCGCAGCGCAGTCTGATAGGCAGCCACTCAAAGTTTACAAAAGAAGAGTGGCCTCTAGACGGTCTAACGAACCGGACCGTGGCTAGGACCGCTACATTTGTACACTCAATATAAAATGAAATTATTCGTTTCTATAATAGATTTAAAACTTACTGAACTTGCTAGCTTCTTCTCGTAACCAAGCATGAAAGAGGCAGCAAAAAAGCAGAAGAAAGTAACAATAATAAAGCTGAACATTGTAGCCAAAAACGTCTATTATTACGAAACAATAAGTTTTATTTTGATTTTCTAATATAAAACCATTCTTACGGGACCGGTCCAGGCGTGAAGAGCTTTTTCTGTGGCCTCTAAGCGCTTGGCTACTGGAGCTCCTCCATTCGGCCTTTGAGCAGCCCAGATCAGCAGCAGCAGCATCTCACTCTCGTCTCGCCTGGTAGCCATGGTACGTTTCTGTTAACTCCCCACACAGCACGAGACAGTTTCAGCTCTTACTACACAACTCAAGGGGGTTGCGAAGAAATGTCGGTGGAACAAGGGGGAAGGCGCAGCTGTATCTTCCAGGTGAAGTATCGTTTTCACAAGTAAACACGCACAAAACGGTAGCCCCCCCTTACTTCTACTTCAACACAACTTCACATCTCCTTGAGTCTGCGCATGTAGTATAGCTGCAGAAGTGATGCACAGACAATTGACCCATTCATTACCTGGCGCTGCGTGAACAGGCCAGCAAATATCAGAACATTTTCGCCGCCCTCGACTCGGATGAGGAGGATGCTCCTCAAGTGAACAAGAAGGTGACGCCGCCCTCTTCGGCACCCGTGACGCTGAACAAGCCTGCTGCCGGAAACAAGAAGGCTGGCAACAAGAAGGCTGCAGCTGGGGACAAGAAGGAGTTTCGCGGCTCGCGTGAGGGCGGCCGTGCTCCTCGTGAGCGTGATGATCGTGGTGAGCGTGGCGACCGTGGTGAGCGTGGCGACCGTGGTGAGCGTGGCGATCGTGGTGAGCGTGGTGACCGTGGCGAGCGTGGTGACCGCGGCGACCGTGGCCGTGGCAACCGTGGACCTCGTCGTGAGTACGAGCGCCGCAGCGGAACCGGACGTGGCAAGGAGGCCAGCAAGCATGGCGGTGGTGCCCGCAACTGGGGCAACAATACCGACCCGAATGAGCAGCTGGCTGAGGCCGCTGTCCAGGAGGGAGCCAAGCCCGTCTCAGACGAGGAGGCTCCTGCCGAGGAGGCTGCCGTCGAGGAAGAAGAGGAGGAGGTTCAGCTCACTCTTGACGAATACCTTGCCAAGCAGAAGTCCTCGCGCTCGGGTGAGCTGTTTGCTGAAGTGGAGGTCCGCCAGGTGGCCAACGAGTTCTCCAGCGCTGTGCAAATCACCAAGGAGGGCAAGACCCCAGATTTTATGGACTCGCAGTACGAGAAGGTGTACAGCAAAAAGACCTCGGGCCGCAAGAAACAGCTCATCACCGACGTGGGCTTCCGCTCAGAGAAACCGGAGCGCTTTACTCGCGATGCGGACTCGTCGCGTGGCGGACGCGGCGGCCGTAATGGCCGTGGAGCTCGTGGCAATGGACGCTCTGGTGGCCGAAGCGGTCGTGGTGCCAGCGTTCCGAATGTGACGGACATGAGCGCCTTCCCAAGCCTCGGCTAAGGACTTGCGCTGCGACCAACCGGAATCGTGCGCCCTGTAGCGCCAGCGACATGATGAGTGAGATCTTTTTCCAACAGAGGGCTTCTTGAGGACTGGTTATGCTATCTCTTTTTCTCCTTTTTCCCCCGCGAAAGATCCACCGGATAGGGCCTCCGTACGGCTAGTGTCTGTCTGCTGTGTGTGTGTGCCTCCTGCAGGTAGCCAGATGTCGTGCGGAAAGTTAGAGAAATTTTTGTTAGCGTGAACTCGGTCTTCTCCTTTTATTCAATGCAGCAGGCCTGGCTTTATGCGAGCGAAACACCGTTATTGTTGTGTTTGTTGCATTTTTCCCAGTTGCGTTACTGCAGCTCTATGATGGGGCCGTGAGCTGGCCTATAAAAACATGTTTACCCCTCGTTGTAAGTACCCCATGCTTAAACTCTCCTACATCAAACATGGGCCTTGCTTCATCGACATGCTCGCCCCCTTCCTCATTTTCTCCCTCTTCTCCGTCATTCTCGTGGCAGAAAATGCCACGACCAGATGGAAAGCCATGAGTCCACATTCCAATGAATTTTCTCCCGTCGGGCGACGACCATGATCCATAACCGTGGATCTCA
Source organism: Pseudoperonospora humuli (assembly GCA_003991265.1). NCBI lineage: Eukaryota > Oomycota > Peronosporomycetes > Peronosporales > Peronosporaceae > Pseudoperonospora > Pseudoperonospora humuli. Next base: position 41,759 of record NQFO01005031.1, on the reverse strand, counting down.
CCCTTGTGCCATTCACCTTCATAAACTTCCCCTGAAGCGAAGGTCAGCGTGCCAATGCCGCTTCGCTCGCCAGCTTTATACTCTCCAGTGTAAATACTGCCACACTGAAAGTAATGCACGGCCTGGCCATTTAGTTCGTCACCAAGCCACGTACCGTGCAGGGAGCCACTTGCCGACACGTACACACCTTTACCGTGCATCCTGCCTTGATGCCATGTACCTTCGTGCGAGTCTCCCCCAACCCATACGTACTTGCCAAAGCCTTCCCGCTCACCTTTGACAAAGAAGCCTTCGTACTTGTCTCCGCAGCTAAACATCTTGACCCCCCACCCGCTCACTAGATTATGCCTCCATGCCCCGTTGATCACTTCCCCGGACGACAAAAGTTTCTTGCCTTTGCCATGCATCATCCCTCTTTTCCACTCACCTAAATGAGCAGCATCGTGAATACAATTCACCGACTAGAAAGATTGCGAGAATGATTGAATTTTGATGCCTTTGCTTCTCACCCTCATAGCTGTCACCATTTTTCCAGAAGAACGTGCCATTCCCATGCATCTGCAAATAGTCAAGAATTCATCCTCCATTAGTATGCACTATAATTTGAATACATGTAATCACGCTGATAGCATGCAATACCTTTCCGACTCGCCAATTGCCCACGTATTTGTCGCCATTTGCCCACAAGTACGTCCCTGTTCCATGGCGATGGTTCTTACAATACATACCCTCATGGCAGTCTCCTGTCTTTGCAAACGTCTGCATACCAAACCTGTCGGCAACCAGCATCCGAGGCCCAAGTCATTAGCCCGTCACTACGTCAAGTTATCCGTCACATTCGCACCCTTCAAAGTCTCCGTGAACCCATCCGCCCTCAAAAATGTGTCCTAATCTATGTATGTAGACGCCAGTTCCATGTCGTTTCTTGTCGTCATCTACATCGCCTTCATAGCGACTTCCATCTGCGTACTGAATCACAACAGCTCCTCGCGGCTTTTTCCACCGGATTGACAGAATCTCCGGCTGGTTGCGATCCTCCGCACTAGACGAATCGTCTGACTCCGATTGAGGCGTCAGTTGCTGCTCTCTCTTGCGTTGAGTGGCTGTCAGGTCGGTTTGGCTCGTAGCACGAGTCCCTCGACGCCGCCTGCGGGTCCCCATGGTAGTCCAATGTCAAAGCAGTAGTGCGCAAAGCGGGTCCGACAACTTTTCATTATTGGTTGAAATTCAAACAAGACCATCACTCACGACGACTTGTCATGCACAGCAACATGATCGCTTCGATGCGCGGATTCCTAGCACTAATGTGGTGGCACATCTGTCACTTCCTAGCCTACAATCTGCATGTGCGGGGTCTCAAGCCTGCCAATCAGTTCTTCCACAAGGTGGTGATCATTGGCGACGACTTCGCAGCGGGTATCGGAGATTACGTCACCTTGGGCGGTGCTGGCGGCGGCATCACTGAATATCTCAAGAAGATTGTGGCATACGACGACAAGGTGCATCGAGTGCTGTAATTGTGGCCTCATCTTCCAGTATATGGCCTTCTGAGCTCTAGTTCTGGACTGACAGACCACCTTGTGTTCTTGCTACAGGTTCGGCACAACTGGACTCTCATCAACGCTGGAGTACCTGGATCTACGACGGCCGATTGGCTCATGTCTTCACCTAAAAAGGTTTTCTTTTCCTCTGCAGTCTACACTTTGTGGATATTTAGGGTCTCGAGACTCGGCTAACAAGCTTCGATGCCGCTGGTTAGTACTTCAAGAGCATTCTTACCTCGAGAGCTACATGCGACGCGTCCATTGTGATCATCATCCTCGGATCCGCCGAAATCAGGTGAGTTACAAGACGCGGCAATCGATCGTGAATTGACTGACAGCGAAACGATATTGCTGCTGCTGATGTCTGGGATAGAAACAACCCAGCCGCCGCTGGATCCGAGATGAAACGAAATCTCATGGAGATTTGTGATACGTTGCGGAGGAAGGGCAAGCAGGTATGCCTCGCTACGGTTGCAAGTCCTGATCCACTAAATACTGAGATAGACAGCGCCAGTTCGACTATCAACAACGCACTGGAGCACTTTTGTAAGAGGTACGATGAGTCTGGATACAGTAATTCGACTCTTGATCCCGTACGTTGAAGTGGCCAATTAACATATTGGGATGGAATGTGGACAGCACGACTACAGAAGGGGTGCCTGTTGTTTTGGGGCCCCGTCTCGACACCTACGCATTCCGTCGCGAGAGCGCGCTTTCATTCGACAAGTATCATTTCAACTCACAGGTACAAGTGTCGTGCTGTCGTTTGTGCATTTGGTCCTGTGCAAAAGGTGGCTCACGACCCATATTTGCATCGTGGTTTGCCTGATACATGCAGTCGTATCGACAGTTAGCTCGTAACACAGCGGATTTCTTGATCCCCATGATGACGTCTGTGGAGTGGACCAACTGGAAAGACCAACTCAGCCACATATCGTACGATAAGGCTTTCTACAACTAGGGCTTTGTCGTGCACAACATTTCCGCGGAAAGCTCGTCATTTGATTCTCTGCGGTAAAGCCACACTGTCAGCCACTCACGCGCACCTTGGACAGCATTCGTTTCTGCTCTTTCTCGTAATTGCTCTGGTGCTTGCGTCCGTCCAACATCCAGACAAGATAAACATTAACACCTCAGGAAATACGCGATCTTTCTTTTCTTTCGATTTGGATATTGAGTCGTCTCCTTGCCATCTTCGCTTCTCTCTCTCGCGAAGCTACATGAGCCACTCATAGCTCAGAAGCGGCTTCACAAAATATCCACTTGCTCTTCGTTTCCATGTCATTGCTCTACATGTCCACGTCTTCGCTGTCAGTGAATACAACCCATGGGCGATTGATTCAAGACTCCATGGTGGCGTCGGGAGCGGGCTCAGCCTCCGTCTTAGCATCAGCATTGTTGTCCTGTGTCGGCTTGGCGGCCCAGTACTCCTCCATCTGACGGTCCAGCTGGGCAGCCTTCGGGTCGGGGCCCTTGCCAGCTTCGTGCCAGTACTCGTCCATGTCCATGTCGAGGTCTTCTCCCGTGAGGGGTTTGGCCTTGTGGCCTCCACGTCCACCTCGACCTCCGCGACCTCCGCGACCTCCACGACCTCCACGAGCCCCACGACCTCCACGAGCCGCGCCACCTCCACCGCTTGGCTGGATGGGTGCAATCTTGCTCTTCGGCTTTCCTTCCTGTGGCGTGAACCCCTTCCTACGCTTGCTAACGACCTGCTGGCGTTTGCTGCGATTGTTCTGAGCAACCTGCTGCAGCCGCTGTTGGACCTGCTTCTTCGTAGGGGCCAGCACCTTGGTCTTTTTCTTTCCTTCAGCAACATGTAGCACCGGCTGCACTTTGCCTTTTTTCTGCGTCACCTTGACAACCGTCACGTGGTGCTGCTGCTTTTTCCCCACACTCGCCGTCGTTTCATCCGCCAGGTGCGTGAAGCGACTGGACAGCGGGACAGTCGACACACCAATCACAGCATGCGACGTCTTCCTGCTCTGCTGCTGCTGGCCGATCTTGCGGACGGACGTGCGAGGAGTTCCGGATCGCCGATTCATTTCGAAGGAGATTGTTCTGGACTTGTGCTGTTTCGTACTGACCGACTGGACTGCCGAGAGGTTTTCGTATGTTGCTCAAACAAAAGCTTCTGTTGCACTGAGCACCTGCGCAACATACGTAACGCCGAAATCAAAAACCGACCTTGACAGCGCAATGTCGGCCCTGGAGGCAGCACTCGTGAGCCAAGTGCAGCACTATTTGGACTGCTATGTGTATGAGAACGCGCGTTTTCTAGCAGAGAGACTCGTTGCACATGTTGGTGACGTCTAGCCGTGGATTTTGGCTCAGTAGAAGCTGAGATATAGTTGGGAAGGTTGTTGTGACACATGTTTTGGTTGCTTTTGACAGCATTTGACCGAGGAGAACACGCTATTGCTATCGACATGCTACTACCGAAACGGACAAATAGCTCAAGCAGCAGCGGTTCTTAGCGGTGCAATAAGGCCGGAGAATCGCTACTTGCTGGCTTGTTGTTGCCTCCAGCAAGGCCGATTGGTCGAGGCTGAGAACGCGCTGCTGGGGGGAGAGAACTACCACATTGACGACCTGGACGCAATCGAGAACATACCAGCTGGAGCTGCTGGACTGTATCTATTAGGGCGAGTTTGTAGACGAGGAAATAGGAGACAGCAAGCTGTGGCATGTTTTGTCAAAAGGTGCTGCTTATGGTGGAAGCCTTGATACAATTCAGGTGGATGGTACTGATTTTTGTGTATGATGCATCTAGCTTGGAGATGGATCCATTCTTTTGGTCAGCATACGAGCAACTTTGTGAACTCGGTGCAAACGTTGAGGCTTCCAGGTTTTTCGGTGCAGCCGATTACTTTACAAGCACGGGAACGGCAAATGAACGCAGTGAGGAGCTGGAAAGTCGACCCGAGTTCAATGATGGAGACGGAGAAAATGGACAAGTATTTCGTGACGAAGAAGGAGCTCATTGCGAAGATAATAACGCTGAAGACCGATTGAAAAGTGATGCGACTTTGGCAACACCGGAAACGTCTCGGCATTTTGGTCTTGATACGCCAAAGAGCGCAGTTGTTTCAACGTGCCACTTGTCGAGACCTTTGGCTTTTAAAACGCCAAATGTGAATTACACCAATGAAGACAACATGCATACAGCGGCGATCGTCAAGAAACCGCGAGTAGGAGATGACATTGGAGCGCCTGCGCGACAGAGAAGAGGCCATCGACGCCCACTTGTAGACAGCGATGAAAAGTATCGGACGAACGCAAGACTCTCGTTTTCTGCGGCTGGATTCGATGACTCACCATTGGTAATTTCTTTGTGTTTGCAGACTGCGCACTGCACTGCACTGACTGACAAAATGACGTGCCAATCTCTTTGCTGTAGAACCCATCGAAGTTGGTGTTGGGCTCTCCAACGTCTCCGTATCCAATGCAGTGTTTCCGCCAGGACAAGACACGAGTAGCTGACTCATTTCACAACCAAGCGTCTTCGTGCCAAGCTGATGGTCAACTTGAGCTACTACGTCTACTCAACTCGTTTGGCTCTATTTATCACAAATTAAGTGTATATATGTGTCGAGAAGCCTTGGAAATGCTGGAACAGCTTCCTGCCTCTCAGTATGCGTCTGGCTGGACACAACAGCAAATGGGCCGAGCTTGTTTTGAGATGGCTGATTATACGAGAGCACACGATGTATTCTGCGCTTTGCATCGGGCAGAGCCGCATCGGATGGAAGGCCTTGATATGTACTCGACAACATTGTGGCATTTGAAGAAAGACGTTGAGCTTTCTTACCTGGCACAACAAGCGACAAATTTCGACAAACTCTCCTGCGAGGCATGGTGTGTCGCTGGTAATTGTTTCAGCTTGCAAAAAGAACATGACACTGCATTAACTTTCTTCCAGCGAGTAAGTCCCCCCTCTATGGCTGTTTTGAGTGCTGTCGACTTCACTGATGTATTCTGCTTATAATTGACACCGTGCCAGGCAATTCAATTGGACCCGTCATTCACGTACGCGTACACGCTCTCAGGTCACGAATACGTTGCAAACGAAGATTTCGAGAAGGCCGTCAACTGTTATCGACACGCGATTCGCACTGATTCGCGTCACTATAATGCCTGGTATGGTCTGGGTACGATCTACTATCGGCAAGAAAAGTTCGAGTTTGCTGAGTACCATTTCAAGCGCGCTTTGGAGATCAATCCTCGGAGCTCACTGCTGCATTGCTTTCTAGGCATGGTACTGCATGCGACTCAACGATACGACGAAGCATTGAGCACACTTGCTATCGCTGCCGAGCTTCAGCCATTGAACCCTCAAGCTCGGTTTCAACGTGCCAATGTGCTAATCACGCTGCAGAGATACGAGGAAGCTCTGGAAGAGCTCCACGTCGTGAAAAGCTTTGCACCACGTGAGTCTTCCGTGCACTTTATGATGGGCAAAGTAGCTAAAAGGCTCGGCCGTCTCGAAGAAGCAATGAAGTATTTCACCTTAGCTCTGCACTTCCATCCCAAGGATAATAACCAGATCAAAGTAGCCATCGACAAAATCAACGAGCCCGATCACGATGACGACGACCGCATGTAGCTACGCCATCTCTTAGTTTACGAGACACCAGACCGTCTCTAGTTAGCAAACACCAATGCAGTCACGACATAAAAGTGCTGTGATCATGCCGCGTCTTTGCATTTTGTATGGCATTTTTGCCTCTATTTGAGATTCGTGCAAATGGCGGTAAAAGCTGAAGCGAGACTGCTATTGCATCGACTCACCCAGTTCCAATACGCAAGTGACGCACTAACCCGTTTCTTTGAGGGGTTCACAGAGCACCAGCACGCACGTTGTGCGGTCCTACTGCAGCTTCTGCATTGGCAGAACACAGCAGCTTCCACTAGTCTTGAAGAGGTAGTGGCTGACTTGGAGTCCAATGACGACAATGGACCGACCGAGGTGCGTGGCAACATGGAGCTAAAAGTGCTGGGTAAACCCGCACTACTATTCGCTACCTCCGTCTATGACGAGGAGCTGGCCGTATTGATCTGGTCGGGGTTTATCCAATTCCACGCACGTTATCCGGACTTTGATCTGACGCGTCAGGTGTTGAACAATTCGGCCGATTCGCTCGGATATTCTGCTCTGCATTATGCGGTCGAGGCCCAAATGGAAGATTTCATGCAACTTGTATGCAAGGAGCTACGACAGGACACGACAAGGGCGAAGGTTGGCCGGATAGTGACCCAAGACGTGACTTTGCTAGTGAACACTTGCCATGATATGGGCAAGAACATTTCGAGTGGAGGCTGTTCACTGCTTCATTTTGCAGCCAGGAAAGGGGAATTGAAGATGGTCAAGTGGTTGATCGACCCACCAATGCTTATGGACCCTAAGACTTTGTATGACTGGGACGGCAACTCCCCAGCACGCGTTGCAGCAATCCATGGCCACGAGGAGGTCGCTGCCTTCCTAGAGGTGGGTTTGCAATCAACGATTTGATTCATCTTATAGCGTAATCACTAAAGACTGTCGTCTGTCGAAGGGTATCACTGGAGAGGCACCAATAAGCGCTTCCGATGTCAAGGAGCTACGAACTAAGCGTGAAAAAGTGGCTAGAGAGCGCTATTTGACGCACTTGGAGCCTTCTGAATCCATGTTAGAGCCGTCCGTATTTTCAAATATCTGGAGTCGTGAGGAAACCGATCTCATTCGACGTGAAGTCAATCGCGTAGCTGCAGACCAAGGCTGGTGCAAGGAGCGACACGCATCCTATCAGACGACGGACATGCCGTGCCATCAAGTTGCTAGTGTAAACTCCTGGGTGCGTTCGACTCTGGCACAAAGACTGTTTCCCGAGATCACTAAGCGCTACAAATTGCCCAAGTCACAGCAACTGCTCTTTCGCGACCTCTTTTTCGTCAAATACGAAGCTTCTCAAGGCGAACGCTCTCATCTCGCTCTTCACCGTGACGGCTCCGTTCTGTCTTTCAATGTGCTCTTGAATTCCGTCAATGAGTTTACCGGAGGCGGCACTTACTTTGATGCCACGAACCGTACAGTACACGTGACCCAGGGCGATGCCGTGGTACATAGTGGAAAAGTGCTTCACGCGGGGGCCCCTGTGTTATCGGGCATTCGCCAAATTCTTGTGGGATTTCTAGACGTTGGCGACTCTGTCTTTGAATCTCCATAGGTTGTTTATCTCACAAGCGGTGGAATTGAATGCCTTCAATGGGTGTATCTCCCTCGAGAACATACAGTCGAGGACACCAGTACTTCTCGTCATATAGATCATCGTCGAGAGATCTTTGAATGGAAAGAGTAGCTTTAACCTGAGCATCACAATATGTGAACAACACAAACGACCTCTTTCATTGCAGTAAAGCTTACCCGTTCCAGCTCAAAGAAAAGCAATCGGTCTTCCCAGACTTTGTCGTATGTATTTCCCATCATCTGCCATATTCAATGAAATGCCAGCAATGAAACACATTCATGGCTCGTGGTGTGCAAAGGAAAGCACTAACGTACCGCGACCAGGAGATTCAATAACATGATAGTGCCGATGATTACGAACGAAAGAAAGAGGAGAATGGCAAGAAGACCCCCTTCGTAGATGTCGTCCCAATTCCACGCACCTAGACTTATGCTGAACGTCGTGGTCAGAGCTGAGAAGTAGCTTTTACATCCTTCTAGCTGTATCAACAAAGACAAGCAGTAAGACTCAGCATGCGCTTTGCATCGATTACTGCAATGCGTGGTGTTTGTTTACCTGAAGAATGAAAAATGCAAACGCAAAGCCGCCCAAGAACACGCAGAAAACCATGAGAAAGACGAGGATATCGGAGAACATCTAGAAGATACGCAGCAACGAGGTCAAATGATTGAGGCAACTCTATCATAACGTGACTGTGACTACCTTTGCAATCATTCGAACAAACGGACCAAGAGCTCTCGTGCCTCGAGCAAATTGAATCCATTTGACAAAGATCTGTGGTCCCACGATGCTCATCAAAGTGGTTCGAAAGTTGTACCTCCTTTGAATGCTGAAGCCATACAGCGATTCTTGATGCACTAACAGTCGAAAGTCACTCTGATGGAGATCTAATCATCATAAGACTCCATTAGTATGTGGCACTCATGTAAGTATTCATCAAAGGACAATCGGCTTGCCTGGTAGAATTATCTCTACAGCTTCTGCAGCGAGTAAAAGCCACACACAAGCAATTTGAAGCAAATCAAACACATTCCAGCCATCTTGAAGATAAACGCGTAAGCTCCTGCATTCTCGATATGCTTGATACTATTCGAACACACACAGCAGCTTAAGACAATGAGGAACCCAGCAGATCAATCAAGTAAAGCAGAGCAAGAAGTGTATGGAGTAAGAACCTCTTGGAAAGTGTACAGGACGTTGATCACAGAGTAGACGAGTCGAGCTGCATCGCGAAGGTATTCCATGTACCCAACTTGTTCGGTGAATATGCTGCTGCGATATCCTCCTAGAGGCATACCGACAAATGTATCACCAACATGCAAATACCTACAAGGAAAGACGTCTATCGTAAGATTCCACGACAATCCATGTGCAACCAAATACGATCCCTACGTGGCTACAAAGACTGCCACGAAGTATACAAAGTACACTTTGAATTCGTATCGAAACGTTTGTCGTGTGAAGGAATTCCACCTGATGCAACATCATGTTAGTCGTCAGTTTATAGTCTCCATCTGACAAGAGCAAACACTCACTTGTGGTCGAGTAATTGTCGGAACCATGGATGAAAAATGAGCTCCTTGCATTCCGTCTATCACCACATGAAATGGAACCGTATGAGCGACCTGACAAAAGTTTTCGTAGAGCAACGAGAAGCTCCTACTTGGATAATTAACTGCAGCGTTGGGCTATGTCGACCTCGAAACTCCGAGTGATCGTACACGTACTCGTACAAGATTCCTTTGGGCTCACATACGATGCTCTTCTTTTGTCGAACTTGATGTTCCGTCACCGTAAAGACATGCTGAATGCTCATGATACTTCTTACGCGCTTTAAAAGCTTCCACACTCTCTCTCCAAAATGCTTCAAGCGATTAAAGAGCCTTGACGTCGGTCCCTGTTGCACCTTTCGTCGCGGAGAACGACTACCTTTTAGCTGTCCTTTCATCTGTACAATCAATGCGTCACGCTTTTCCTGCAGCGTCTTCAACTGATTGCTCACTATCCAGCGTTGATTGCGTTCTCGAACGTGCTCGAGCATACTGCATCGAAACAATGGTTTGCGAAAGGAATCCATGGCCACAACGGCAGCCTCAGGGACATTCTGGATCAAAAGATGAAAGAGTTTGCTTCGCTCATGTAACTTCTTTGCTTTGTTCAATTCAGAGAGTGCAACATGCTCCGAGACGACGAGAAGTCCTAGTGTCTTTGGTGGTACAATTGAAAACCCTCGTGCCGGTCGAAAGAAGACAATGTCACGTCGATTTCGAGTGCATAGGAACGGCGACGCTAACAAGCTGTCAATAGTGTCGTTTGTCGAGCCGACAGCACTGGGTCGAGCGCTGGTCTTCCGCGTAGTCATGTCAGGAGTCACAGTAGTCGTCTTACCAGGTTTGCTGAGAGGAGGTGGACGCTCATGCGGCACCGTAGCTCCTGAACGAAAGTGCGGTGAGGGTAACAGCTTTGCCGTCGTATTACCATCAGGAGATTCCACAAACGTTCCTCGCAATATTGTACCATCCAACGTCGTGAATGAAACATATCGAGAAATTCGCACATTTGCATGATTTTCTACGAAATGAAGGCAAACTCCACGACGTTGACTGGCGATAGCGAAATGAAGACTGCGTATAGAGAGAGAGAGATACAAGTTAGTACACACACGACGCCACATTGACTCTATCCTAGGATCATGAACGCACGGGGTTTCTCCGGATTTATTCTGCGCGTTGATGTTGGCTCCATTTGCCAGCAAAAGTTTGCATAGCGTAAGATGGCCACCCTCAGCAGCATAATGCAACGGAGTGTTGCCGACTGCATCGATCGATAGTACCAATGGATGACCACAAATTTGAAGCAGATCTTGCAGCGTAATGGTTTCTCCGTACAATTTGTCAAGGGAATCCGAAAATTGAGCAAAGGAGACCCCAACGTCCGCAATGAGTGCTCTCATCTCAGCACCTGATTCACTCACCAACTTCTTAGCCTTTCGCATGTCCAGCACTAGCTCGAGCAAATGACTTAATCGTTCAAAACTGTACGTTTGGTACGGTGAATTCATCGGGTGCTCGTTCCAGTGCGTGATCAATTCGTTAATCAGAGTCGTGTAGCCCCGCTGAGCAGCCACATGCATGACCGTGTATCTGACGTTAAGCACAATGAGATTGAATGAGATTGCGTCATAAAGCAGCAAGGAACTAACGTTGGTGACACGTACTGAGCTAAACTATGTGGTTGCAAGAGATCCAGTCCATCGTTGGCTTCATTCCGTAAGATTCGTCGAATCTTGGGAAGATTTGGCTCAGCAAGTCGCAGAACTCCACTTTCGGTGGTCATTGGACCAGGTACAAGAGGTTTACATCGACAACATTCATCGAACAAAAGTTTGCTTTGTAGAGCAAGATGTTGGGCGTCTCTTCTTTCGAGCAAGAGATGCATTTTATGGTACTTGTGCATTGCACGATTGATTGTCGCTGCTGCCCAGTCTTTAGACTGCTCGTCATGATTCACATGGAATTGTCGTGCTAGCAACTTTCCGAGATAGTTTCCACTTCGCACATTCCGGGTTGGACTCTCCTTGATCACTCTTTTCCGTGATTGCAAGACGTTACTCTTCGGACGAGTATGCTGTACTCGAAGCGAGTCATGTCGAAGATGCAGACGTGGAGGTCTCTTTCGTACATCTTCCAAAATGACTTGCTTCAATTGATTCTTCTTGTGATACCTTGTGTCCTATGCAATATCCAACATAAGTCAGCTACTAAACTGAACGATACAGAAGACGGATGCAAAGACCACCTTGACATGCAGTTGATATGCTCGTAGCACCTCATCGCGCACTGTCGTATCTCCCAGAGGTATCTCTGGTGTAGCAGCGTCCGTTGCCATACTCGAGTCTTTTCAACTAATGTCGACATTCATATGGCTACATATGCTCTTGAATTGTATTAATTTGATTTTTTCGTCTACCCAAAGTCCAAACCAAATGACGGAAGCCACGATATCTACGACCACCGACATGGACGGCGCCTTTTTCTCCTTCCCTTACGAGCCATACTCGATCCAACTCGATCTAATGCGTCAAATATGGGACACACTTGAACATCGTCGCTGTGGCATTTTTGAGAGCCCCACAGGCACTGGCAAGTCCATTAGTCTCATCTGTGGAGCCCTGACGTGGCTCACGAAGCATACGGACGAGTACGGACTGCCAGTAACTTTACCAAACATTGACACAATTGCTCCAAGTACAGACCGACTCAAGAAAGACGTTGAACCAAGTTGGCTCAATGACTTTGAGCAAAAGACGGCGGATCGAGAGTCGAAGTATCGCCAGCAAATGGCCAAAGAAGCTCTGGGTGGGATTGAAAAGCTCCGATTGGAGCCGGAAGCTACGACAAAGAAGCGCAAGATGAGAATTGCGTACAATTACAATGAACGGAAGCGAGTGCATCACTGTGGCAGTAGAAAAGAGGGCGGAGACGACGATGACGATGAACACGTGGTAGATCCCTACGACAGTGATCGAGTCTATCACTCGAATTGTGACAGTGATGACGAGAGCACGAGAGCGTCGGGAAGACCGACAGAGCGATGGAATGACAAGAAAGAGGATTTTGGGATGGTGAAGATCATTTATTGCAGTCGGACGCATTCGCAGATCTCGCAATTCGTTCGCGAGATCCGACAAACTGTTTTTGCCGAACATATTCGAGTCGTCTCATTAGGATCTCGTAAAGCTTTGTGCAATAACCCGAAAGTTGCAACGATGGATTCAGATTTGAGAATGACGGACAAGTGTTTGGATATGATGCAGAGCAACAAGAGCAAGAACGGTAAAAAGGTGGGCAAGTGTCCATTCTACGAAACGGAATTGCTTCAGCATTACAAAGATTATGCTCTGGTACGCTGTCGATTGTACGTCTGTGCTTTTGCTGCGTATGTTTGAATTGTTGCCATGTATGGATATCCTATGTAGGCACACGTACGCGACATTGAAGACTTACACGCATTGGGCGATGACATGTCAATTTGCTCGTATTACGGCACTCGTGAGAGCATTCCACTTGCTCAAGTTGTTACAGTGCCATATTCAATGCTACTTAGCAAGGACACTCGAGAGACACTAGGCCTTGCATTGGAAGACAACATTGTTATCTTTGACGAAGCGCACAACATCATTGATGCAATCAACAACACGTACAAGGTCGAAATCACGAGCAAGCACCTGGTGGTAGCACGAAGGACTCTGTGGTCGTATTTTACCAAGTATGAAAAGCGATTCAAGGGCAAGAACGCGTTTTACATCAAGCAGCTATTGACGGTCATGGAATCATTGACAAAATTCCTTCGCCAGCTGAGCAAGTCGACGGGAAAGACTACAGTAGCTGGCGATGAGGACGATGATGGAGCTACTGGGGCACAGATCATGACTATCAACGATTTCTTGTTCAGTGCACGGATCGATCACTTCAACATGTTCAAGATCTTGGAGTACTTGGGAGAAAGTGGCTTAGCGAAGAAACTGATGGGGTTTGTCGACTCTACGAGAAACGAAGCGTCTGTGCCACTGGCATCTGCGGATGATCCTCATGCCGAGTTACAGAGTCGTCACATGTCACCACTGCGAACTGTCGAGGCTTTACTGAAAGCTCTGACCAGCGCAGGAGAAGACGGTCGAATCCTTGCCCAGCCAAACAATGTACGTCATGGCTGATGCAGCACTTCCAGTGATACGCAAGCGCTAATTGTTGCTCATGTGCGCAGGTGCACAAAGGCGTTGAAGGCTTGATCAGGTTCATCTTACTAAACCCTGCTATCCATTTCCAAGAAATTGTGAAAAAGTCCCGGAGTGTCATTCTCGCTGGAGGAACAATGCAACCGGCAAGTAGACGACTCGATCCAGTTCTTCATGTCAATAGCGTAATGTCAAACTAACTCGTTCTGGGGCGTACTATAGGTTTCGCAAGTCATGGAGCAGCTCTTTACTTGTGTGCCAAGAGAAGACATCAATCTGTTTTCATGTGGCCACGTCATTCCTCCTGAAAATTTACTGGGCTTTAGCCTTGCGTCGGGTCCATCTCACAAGCACCTCGAGTTTACGTACTCTCGACGTGGTGACATGGAAGCATTGGATGAACTTGGGCGTATTCTGCTAAACCTTTCACGCATTGTGCCAGGTGGAATTGTCGTCTTTTTCCCTTCGTATCGTTTTGAAGAGAATGCAGTTTGTCGATGGCAGACGACAAAACAGTACGAGCAAATTCAAGCGAACAAGAGCATCTACAGCGAGCCAAAGAAAGCTGACAAGCTGGCTCAAGTCCTAATGCAATATTCAGCAGCGTGTTCGCAAAGTAATCGAACTGGGAGTGGTGCCATGCTGCTGAGCGTCGTTGGGGGGAAAATGTCTGAAGGAATCAATTTTAGTGACGAGTTGGCAAGATGCGTAGTGATGGTGGGTATGCCATATCCAAACGCGCGAGATACAGAACTAGTGGAGAAAATGACTTTTCTGGACAAGAGAAGTCCTGGATCGGGCCGGCAGTTCTACGAGAGTCTTTGTATGAAGGCGGTCAACCAGTCGATTGGTAAAGTATCTTCTTCTTCTTCTTGTTGTAATGTTCTGCCACGCTGCTGGCTAATCCGTATTGTCTTGAACGTACAGGAAGGTCAATCCGCCATCAAAATGATTATGCCGCTATCTTGTTGGTGGATTGTCGATACTCAAGTCTGGCGGTTCGCAAACGTCTACCTGAGTGGATCCAAAGACGCATTCAACCTCCAGTGTCATTCGGACAGACATACTCGCAGCTTGTACAATTCTATCGACTAAAAGAAAGCCGTGACGCGGTCAATTAGTAGTCCGTACTTGAAGGATTACGACCGACTGGATATTGCTCTTATGTCATCGACCCAAACTACTTTGCCAGCTGCGTCTTGTACTCCGCGTAAACAACCTGCTTTGCAATGCCCAGCACACGTCCAGCCAAAGCTTCGTCATCGTAAGACCATTCCATGTGGACTTCCCACTCGGTAGACACTGCCACTCCTACTGTGCGAAGCTTGAGCCAACGATCAATCTTTTCGATAGGCAGATGGTGAATCCACTTCGTTAGACTCATCTCCAACGAATTCAAAAGCTGATCTACGTTTGCTTGAGGCTGTTGCTCGCTTTCTTCCTCTTCATCGGCGGACTCGACAGCCGCTGACAAAAGAAAGGACAATGCCGATGCAGGGCGTGAGCTTTTCTTCTTTACACGAGGAGAAGGCTCAAACGGCTTTTTCCAAGAGTAGGAAAACAAGAGCGAGTGTTTCTTCTTCTTCAGACGTCGTGCGCCGTTGCCGCTTGATACGAGCATCAGTTTGCGCTTAGGTTCAGCGATCAGCATGCCCTGCACATCTAACGGGTTGTTGAACATGGCCTTGTGGATGCGCATGGGAATTTCTCGGTTAGGCTCGATGGAGGTTCGTCCTGTGGGAGCAATACCTTTCACAACGACGCCAGAGACGACAGCAGGGTCCATCTTCAGCTGATTCTGGACGTGCGTCTTGACAAATTCCAGGTCGTCGGCAGCATTGTAGTCGAGAATGACCTGGCGTGGTGCCACACGTGATACAAGCTGGACAATGCTCTTGGAATCGACTTCATCTCCGCAAGGCTGGTAGTGTACTCCGCATTCCACGTCTACTCCAAGGCGCTTGTTCACACGCTTTCGTTCAGGATCAGCATACAATGAGTAGTTGACTGTGCCTGGGGTGCAACATTCTGAGAGTACAATAAGGTTCATGGGGTCGTTCGCAATCGCCTTGATCGCACGCAAGGAATCCCCCTGAGAAATGGTAGCCGGACCTGTAAACAGTACAAATGGTCCTGGCTGTTGAAGTCGATTCCAATCGAATGTCTGCAAATTAGCAGCTTCCAGAGACTTTTCCCGTAGTAAGCTCTGTATAGCAGGTGTGCATGTACGCGATAGCACAGGCAGATATTTGCTCGGATACTGCATTGCAGCATCCGACAAGTAGATCGGACATTGCGTGGTCTTCCCGGTCGCATCTTTTATTTGCTGCCAATGCTCGAGTAAAATGGTCATCAAGTCGTGGAAGTAGCCCAAGCGATAAATTGGAATCACCACTTTGCCATTCGCGCTAATGCACTCCAAAACAACCTTCACCAGTTCTCTCTCCATCGCACTCTGCGTCTCAGATACTGTAACAGCAAGCGAACTGCGTGTGATGAGCACAGTGGGCTCCAATCGTGGTATCTGCGCTGGTAGTAGCACTCGTCCACCCGTGAGGTTAAAGTCATTGGCGAACAACACGGTCGTAGCTCCAATTTCCAAGTAGAAAGCACAGCCACCAGCCACATGACCCGAGTGGAAAGCTGTGACCTTCAGATGCTCATTCACAGTCACA
Source organism: Pseudoperonospora humuli (assembly GCA_003991265.1). NCBI lineage: Eukaryota > Oomycota > Peronosporomycetes > Peronosporales > Peronosporaceae > Pseudoperonospora > Pseudoperonospora humuli. The sequence continues at coordinate 25,576 of NQFO01005031.1, read as the reverse complement.
CAGGCCTTCAATGCAGCTGGCTTGGCCTTGCGAAAAGCTGGAACAATGTCCTGGATATCATACAGAGCGGTCAAGCCGCTGCCTCCAGCCTTCACCTTTCCGTGACATCCAGTCCTTGCAACATACACACACACACAAAGTCAGAGCTTCTGTCTCGATACGATATACATTGTCGATTATTCTCTTGCCCTCACCAATATTCCTTTAGGAGATGGGGCGCGATAGCTCGTGTACCATGCGTCATAATGATCGTTGGAGGCGGTTTTGGACTCGTATCTCGAGCTGCTGCGGTAGATGAAGCCGTCCATGACGCACCGCACTTTTCCGTAATGTATGGCAGCATGTAACTAACTCCAGGACGGTAATCCGGCACCAAAATGGCATCTATTGTGTTTCCATCACGTCGCAAGAGGTCTTTTAACTCGCGTCGGTATTGCGTCGTCACCGCTTCAAAGTCCTCAGCGTTTGCGTCATCCATCGACAAGAACGACGTGTCCTTTGCTTCCCCACATCCCAAAAGCACAGTGGTGCCTGTGAGCTCGTCGCGCAAACAGAACGCGGCGCCATTCCCGAGCCGCTCCACCGAAAAGCTCATATCATATAAAATACTTTTTGATTCTGCAATTGTTTGTAAATGATAATATTATTCATTTTTCACAAAGAGCATGTTTTCTATAGGAAATCTACAGAACTCCACAATATCTCGTGAAAGTCATCATGTGTGCGCGAGAGGGTCCTGGCGAGACGGACGAGGCAAAAGTGCTGCAGATGTGAGGCATTCGCACACCAGATGATACTGGCTGGAGTGTGCAGTCAATTTGGCGTCATAGATTCTTGTATGAGTTCCAGAGTGCAGTCGCATGGCTAGCTTCAAGCGATTTACTGGCACTGCCAAGAGTGAGCTTTGCGGTGGGGAACACATGGAGGCTTTCAGAAGGCCGATGGCGTAGACTTGCATAGACAATGAACGCGGTTTTGAGAACGTTTCCACCCAGGACAATTCTAGGATAGCGACTCAAACTTCCTCGCAAAGTTGGAAGACAAGTGGGATGATTTCTTTGATCGCATGGACATTCTCTCAAAAGTTGCCTGCTTGAACAAGCTCAGCAAAGAAAGCAGGAAGCTCAGCTGGTGGTAGAAAAGTCGATTTCATTGTAGCTCGCGTCTGAACTTCCACAAGACCTTCCTTTGTGAAGCGCTTGCCCACAACGACACGGTATGGGTAACCGATAAGCTCCGACTCTGCCAACTTGGAGCCCGGACTTTCTCGCCAGCGATCGTCAAGTATCACGTCATCTCTCATCAGACCAATTACCTTGCCGGAAGCAAGTTCGCCAGCAATTTTGAATGCAGCCTGGGACGCGGCATCATCCTGCTTCTTGCCACCGATGGACATCACAAGAACCTTGTATGGAGCAATTTCCGTGGGCCAAGCGATACCGCGATCATCGTGCAAAGCTTCGACTGTCGCAGCTACTAACCGACTAACACCAAGGCCATAGCAGCCCATTTCTAATGAATGCTTCTTGTTCTTGGCATCCGTGTACGTCGCGCCAAATGGCTTGGAGTATTTCTGTCCAAGATAGAAAACATGGCCAACTTCAATTCCGCGCTTGACCTCAAGCACTGCAGCTCCACTACGACAGCGCGGACAATGGTCACCAGCTCGTGCCGAACGAAAATGGCCCCACGTGAGATGAATGTTTTCCTCTTGTGTGGACAGGGTTTCGGCAATGGCACGTAGAGCCTTGACAGCTGGAGTCATGTGATTGCAATGCTTCAGTGAGTCATCCAGAAGCAAATGCAGTTCCGTTGTTTGACGTTTTGTTAGCAGGTCAACAACCTCTGCTTTGTTTCGGATCACGTCGCATTCACCGCCGCCAAGAAACGGCTTTGCTGTCAGTTCATTGACCTCACGATCATGTCGTGCAAAGCACAAAGCCATTCGAGGCAGTGAATCGTCAACATCGTTGCCATTGTTGTCGACAGCATCACGACCATTGCTCTCATCCTGCTCTAGTACTAATTTGAATGAGAACCCTTGCGCACCTGCGGCGTCCTGGAGTTCCATAAGAGACTTCCACACTTGCTTATAATCAGCCTGAACCTGGTTTTCAAGCTGCGCAATAAGGGCGCTAACCTCTACCGACATCTCATCGTCTGGTTCTCCCACGACTTCATCAAGTGATGGCAAAAGCCCCTCCGCTTTCTCCACGTTGGCAGCATAGTCACACTCGGACGACGAACAGAACAAAATTGCGTCTTCACCAACATCTGCCAGCACGTGGAATTCGTGCGACAGATTGCCGCCAATGTTTCCAGAGTCGGCTTCCACTCGTTTTACTGGCAACTTGAGTCTCGAGATCAAGATCTCATTATACGCAGCAGCGACGTCTTGGTATGTCTGCCACGCACTGTCGTATGTCGTATCAAAGGAGTACATGTCCTTCATCACAAACTCTCTTGCTCTCAAAAGACCGAATCTCGGCCGGATTTCGTCACGGAACTTGCGGCCGATCTGATACAATCGCAGAGACGAATCTGCCGCTCTTGTAGCATTGTAATGAGCTGCAACGAGACTTGTGATGCTTTCCTCGTGCGTGGGGCCCAGCACCAGCTGATCTTCACGTCTGTCCTCGAGAGTCATGAGCTCCGGTCCACGACTCTGCCAGCGACCCGACTGTTTCCAGACTTCGTTGGGCGTCAGGATCGTCAGATCGATACGGTTACCGCCGATCTTGGACATTTCATCATCGATCAAAGCTTCTAGTTTCGCCATAACGCGGTGTCCAAGAGGTAGTACTGTAAAGAGCCCGTGGCCACTCTTGCGCACGAAACCGGCACGCACTAGCAGCTGGTGGCTGGGAACTGCTGCGTCCGAAGGCGACCGTTTTTCTGTAGGGACCCATATCGTGGAACGCAAGGCGCATGGAGCAGAGATGATCGACTGTGACGTTGAGAGACGCCGCCCTACAAATACGAAGCTGGGGCGGCCACGAACTGCCCACATTTTGACCAGGAATGGTGCAAAAGAGGTAGCCACCATAAAATAGTCCAAATAGGTCCAACTGACGTCTTGTTGTCGTTGTCTCAGCAATACTTTTGCTCAATATGACAAATCATGATTTCTTAGCGCGACAATGTCATCTCCTACAATATCCAGGTTTTACATGGGTGGATACGTCCTAAGATCTTTCCTATGTACCTTCTAAAAGCATGACTGCTACCACTTCGACTGTGATTGGTGGATGGCTCTTAGCCTGTAGTGTGACGAGCCCAAAGGCGGCTGTATGACTGATACATGCACCGACTAAAGCTCGTAGTGGATTCCGTGGCAGATCAGACCGTAATAAAAAAAATGGTCTGGCATCAACGTTTGACTCCTGTAAAAATTCCAGTGCACGGTCGAGAGGAGGATGAGAGAAGAGAAAAGAGTCCACGTGTTCTCACTGTTTTCTGCGTCCACGACCTACGCGAGAGCGCACACCAAGCCGCTCTGCATACAGTACGTGCGCATCTAGAAGCAGGTCGAGGGCTTCAGCCGAGATCTCCCTGGCGTATTGCTGTCGGTAAAGTCGTTCAGGTGAGCAAATGGACTGTAATGCGCCACGCCTTTGACATCTCTCAGTCTAAGACCATGCGTCAAGATAGTGATGATGAGAGCGAGGTCGTGGAGGTGTCAGTGGAAGAAAAATACCAGTACGCTAGTCACCTCTTTTTCAATCAAGTAATAAGCGGCGGATACAGTGCATCAGTTTTGCTGTTTCGACCACAGACGGAGGGCGAGAAGAGGACAGACAAGAAATCTTCCGAATGTCCGTTAGTGCCTCCTGTATACGTACCAGACGCCGTCATCGGACCTGACCCTGGGGTGCGGGTGCTGTGTACTGCTGTAAGAGGGGTCCTTCATCCACACCAAGGTTGGTGCTATGAAAGCAGAAAGAAAAAGAAGAAGGACCACCTGGCCTGCATCGCCAATTCTCGTCCCCACATCGCAACGATTCGATATCGTGCAAGCGACATCAAATGAGTCTCGTCACATAGCTGCTTCAAGCAACTTACTGCTTGGAAGTATGGTCAGAAAAAGAGGCACTATGAACCGTCGTTCAATACCGCGAGGTACATGAAGTACAAAGAGCAACGTGGTGTTCCTGCTGAACTTCAGCGCAGATCGACCGTTTCTCAAGTGGAAGCTCCTTCAGCAGCGTATGACTCATGTGGCGGTCGATGCGATCGCGAAGCAAATTGTAATCGACGGTGAGCATGAAGACGTGCATGGTACACGAAAACTAAAGACAGCGCGATGGCATCAACAGATACGCGCTCAGTCCAATGAAAGATTTAGCACAGGCTTTGCGAAAGTGCGCGACGGCGGTGCTCATGAAGAGTTCATGATGTACAAGCTCTGCTCGCAGTACAACCAGACGCTTTCGACCGTCAGCTACCAAATCAACACGAAGCTACCGAAGCGGAGAAAGCGAAAAGGCGTGGCGCTACCACGCAGCCGAGCTGAGATCCAGTATGTAGAGAATCAGTGCTACGCAGTGCTGTAATGTGACCACGCAGAGTGCACCACCAAGGACTGGGACGGAGACGTGAACGCCGCCATCAACATGGTCAATCTGCTCATGAGCGAAATGCGAAAACATGGCAGATAGAAAAACGCGGGTATGAGAAAGTGTCCAGCTAGTAGTCCTGGATATTCTGGTGACATAGTCGCTGTTCCCTATAATAGCGCAGATGTTCCTATGCGAAAAACAAGACAGTCATCCCGAAAATAGCAAGCAAGACCATTTTTTGTCCACATGCGCACTTACTACCGTACTTCGCTTCCCTGGTGCTTTGGTCTACGTACGTAGCACTCTTACAAAGCTTTGATCGATGATGAGATGTCTACAATCGGCAATCGAGCACATTACGACAGCAGCCACCGCCTTTTCGTCAGTCCGTCCCATCAAGTGATGTAACGCTAAGTCCAGGCATCGACACCGTTTCAAGGCCCTTTTGGGGTGAGCTAAAAAGCCGCCACAATTGAATGCTACTTTTTGCACATGGAAAGGCCACTCTCTGCTTCAATTCGGGAAAAAGTGTAGTTGCAAGGCTGCGAAAGAACAGAATGGAACCGTCATTCAATCAGGAAACAGCTGGTTGAAAAAAACCAAAAAAACACGGACGCAAGTGAGATAGAATATTCCTCGACGATGGCATCAGGTTGGCGACCCCAAGGCGGCTCGCTCGATCAATGGGATCCGTCATCACCTCCGCCGATACTCGAAGAAGCCGCGTGCAAACCAAAAAAACGGCTGCAGTTTATGCGCCGTGGTTTACGTGCAAAGAGCCGAGCGCTGCAACAGGCGCAGCTCGTGGAACTTGACGTCGAAGAGCAGACGGAACAATACGACCACGACAAGCGCCATAGTCTTTTATCGTCCGTGTATGGAGACAACCGTGCTACGTCTCGGACCTCACGTTCGGTATCAGATGCGAGTGCACCACTCCAGGCGCTCGTCCAGCGTGAAAATGCCTTTCGATTGGTGCGTCATGGCTCTGATCCACTGCTAAACGATGCCTTCTATGCTACACAACTGCAAGTCGGTAACTTTGTCAAGATGGGATGGCTTACGAAGCAAGGCCATCTATGGAAGAGTTGGAAAACGCGTTTTTTTGTGCTCTTTTCTGACGGCACGTTTGCGTATTATAAGAACAAAGGACGGAAGAAGATCAAAGGATGCATGCAATTGAATGACGGTGTTGTGTCCGTGCAGCATGTGGACATTCGAATGGCAGAGAAGGCGTATGTGTTCCAGATTGAAAAAGGGTTTTACCAATTGTTGTGCTATTGTTGTAGTCAATTTGAAGCGGAACTTTGGGTCACTGCGTTGCGATCAGTTCGACGCGTAGCACCGCCTTGTTACGAGATGGACTTGACAGCTATGGAAGAGAAAGCAGGATCCAATGCCGTCACGAGACACTTGAACAAGATCTTCATTATCGATAAACAGCTTGCGAAAAGTCTGACGAATTTCAAGGAACACAAGCACGACCACTCGTATGCAGCAATTCATAACTTTATTGTGGAATTGGACGATGCAATCATTGATCGGCATCATATGGAGTTGTATGAGGACCCAGAGATTGAACTCTTACCTGGTAATGAACTCGTGCGGCTCATTCGTCGACATGTGGAAGACCGCGTGTTTATTTCATTGTATGCCGAAGCCTACGCGAGCTTAGAGACTGAAAGTGTGAAATTGAAACGCAAAAAATTGGAACAGAACGTCAAGGTACTCAAGCGGAAAACCGAAGCGGATTTTGGCATTTCCAAGGATCTTTCCATTTGTCATTGGAAACAAGCTATCAGTGTGATCAACATGTTGGATTGTGTGTCGCTTCCTACACATAAATTTGAGGTCATACTGTCTGCTGGAAAGATCATCATGGAATCGATTGCCAAGTACAATGGCGAGCTGTTTGAAGTATCTGAAGATGCACTGACTGCGATTTTTCGGTACGTTGTTACAATGTCATCGCTGAGTGACTTGTCGATTCTTCGGGCGCTGCTAAAGTATGGATATCAGTATCATCCAGCATGCCAGAACAAAGCAAATGTTGTCACGGCTTTTCTCGATGCTATCAAATGGGTAGAGTGTTTCGAAGCTGGGGATGAAAGCTACAAGTTTGACTCTCTTGGGCTGGCCGGTTCTCGCGTCTCAGTATCCATTTCAACCAACGATGTTGGCATTCAGTTCACAACGGATGGCAACGGCCGAGGGGCCATTGTATACAGTATTCGAAAGCTGTCTCAAGCAGCATTGAGCTCCGCGATTACACCTGGGCTGTCACTGATTGCAATCAACAACGAACCAGTGATTGGGATGCCTTTCGACAAGATTATTGAACGCGTACGAACTGCAGCTCTTCCGAAGCAGCTGACCTTCATGACAGAATTTTACTACTACCAATTACTTTCGCTGGATTCCGAAATGTTTCGGTATCTCATGTGCATCGCTGGTCGTCGAGGAGACTTGGACTCTGCTGCGTGGTTGCGAACATCGACTGTAGAACTCAACACGCTTTGCTCCTGGGAAAAGTCTCGAGGAAAGCAAATTTTTGGCTTCATTCCAATATCTGGGAAGGGATCTCCACTTCATGCAGCTGTGCACAGCGGGCATCTTGGAATGGTCAACTATCTTGTTTCAAGAGGAGCGAACGTTAATTTGTGCAATCACAAAGGAAGAAGACCTCTGCATGCTGTGAAGCAGTCGAATGACATGGCTCTGATTATCGAGAGTTTGCTTGATGCTGGGGCTGATATCAATGCGATGGAGAAACACGGGTTTACTCCGTTGATGCTCATGTGCTCTCGAGCATCGCTTGAAGGATCGGCAACGTTGCTAGCACTTGGAGCTGACGTGCACTGTGTAGCGTGGTCGAATGGATTTTCGGCGCTCGAGTTTGCCGTGAACAGTGGACGAACAGAATTAGTGGACTTGTGTCTCTCAAAGAGAGCAAATCCAAACTCTTCCACATTAGATGGAAACACAAGTTTGCACTTGGCTGCTGCTCTCTCTCACGCAAATATCATTCTGCGGTTGCTGCAAAGTGGTGCAGATCCCAATGCTCAGAACCGGTATGGTCAGACTCCAGCAACAGTGCTGCTGGCATCTACTCCGAGCGACAATGTCGATGCTCGAATATTGTGCCTCGAAATCTTGGCATGCGCTGGTTGCCATCTCAGTAAACGTGATCTACTCGGTCGCCAGGTCTCTCACCTGGTGAACATTGCGCGAAATTCCCACATGACTGGTCTGTTACAAAAGGGTTTGTTGAGCCGATTAGGCGACGATGTTGAGATTGATGTCTTTGGCTGCTCTGCTGCCGACTACTGCGAGACAAACAAGGAAACAGAATGTCTGAGATCACAAACGCCTAATGATCTCTGGAAGATTGCGGGGGAGAGCGATTTTGAGACTAGGTCGATACGCTTAGACTCCATTGGAAACATGGTCCGCGACTTGGTATCAGGGACAGACGCAGACTTGGTGGACTTAGTGGCATTCGTGCTGTTCCTTGACACCTTTTCAAGTATGAACGAAGTGGTGGATTGCCTGAGCGAGCACGTCAAGAGCAAGATCAAAAGTGAGGATCTTTATTCGTGTGGCTCAGTCAAGTATTACAAGGCACTAATTCTTTGAGTATCCATTTGTCTAGGTTACGGACTCATTCGTCTGTATATCATGGTGCTGCTGTTTAAGCGGTTAGAAGCCAAGGAAGCTGATCATGTGCGCGATCGTTTTCATCATCTCATTAGTCATAGTGTTGACGTCCCGAAGGAGAAACTAGTGCCTTTGGTGGAAGAATACACTTCTCTTCACAGAGACTACTTCTCCCTCAAAGGAACCGGGGACTATGCTGCGAGCTACGAAACGATTTCCAAAATGATGACCAGGATGTACGGGTCCGACTCAGGCACCATGTCTGACTCCAACGGATCTTTCCCGATGCATTTACACCAGTAAGTATCGATGCAAAGAGGTGTAACTTTGCTGCATTTGCTGATGTGTTTCCGTGTCATGCAGGTACATTGACGCAGAACGATGGTCGAAACAGTGCACACTTTTGACACATGCAGTTTTCTGCCAAATTCCAAGTACGATTCAGGTACTTTTTGCCTTTTATTTGCTCAGAGACTTACATTGTCGCTCTGTGCAGTCCACGAGTTCATTCCAACAGGCTCGAAGATTCCACATTCCATTGAATTCACAACAATTAAGCGATGGTTTCAACACGTATGTGCCATTTGATGAACACGCGCTAGTGCTCGTAGGTGTCTCTAACCAGTTGTTGTAATATGTCGTAGCTATCCGCATACGTGATCAACGCAGTTTTGGTGCAAAACACCCCTGGAGAACGTGCGCAAGCGATTTCGTTCTACCTTAAGGTAACGAAGAGTATTTTTCATCTGCAGCATGGCTTCTGCTTGCTAATTGTACGAGGAATGACGCGTAATGCTCAGGCTGCCGATTACTGTCTGTCACTTCATAACTACGATACACTGGCTTCGATCTTGTACGCATTGCAGTCTACGGCAGTGCAACGCCTTCGAAAGTCGATAGATTGTGTACGTGCATTGAGTTGATCATGTTGATGCATCGCAAGAAGCTCTCGCATAACTTTCATCATGCTTGGCCACTGTAGCTAGGTGTCGACGCCAAGAAGATGATGAATGAAATGCAACTGCTGTCGGACAAAGGTTGCCGCGAGATGAACAGGCTCATGCGAAAAACTGACAATCCATGCATGCCTTACATTGGGTTGTATCTCCAGGTAAGAGAGCGCGTCATGCATGTCGTTGCAGTAAAGCATAGCTAACGTCAATGGGTTTGACCAGGGCTTTGTGGGGTTGAACGAACTGCCTGTGTTTTGCAAAGAGGGCCCGGTGAATGGGAATCGACTGCGACGAATGGGCGAATTGGCCATGGAAATTTTGCACCGTCAGTCGGTTGCTTACACCCTTCCAAACGACAAGCGAATCGACGTGAGTAGCGTATTGGCGTCTTGCTATTGTCACCTTTGGATGAATTCTTACGAGTTTGCTGGCATTTGCAGGAATCGCTGCATGTTAAACTGCCATATCCCTCAGAAGAGAGTCGGTATGCTAGGTCTCTGGAGTTAGAGCCGCGCGAAGCCGACGCGATGCCGCTAAGTGATTGCGGCTCTTGTGTTGTGATCGACGATGACCTGGATCTTGCAAGCGAAGTCCGTGGATCAATTGGTGCCGATGGGACGTTTGGGTTCCGTCAATGGATTCGGAAGCAGCAAGTGGTTCATCGGAATCGGTCGCGCTCGTCGCTGATTGCTCTGTATGAGTGGGTCTAGCTGTGCTGTGCTACCCGTCGGTATCTACGATGGCAAACACGTTTTATCTATTGGTTGTGAGTGTCTTCGTCTAGCATCGTCACGAAATATTAGCGCCTTTGAGTTTCCAGTGATTGATGCATTTCTTCTCAAGATCTTCAAGATCTTAGTTGATCAAGATTTGCAAAAGCTGTTACTTGTAAGAACGATACGTCATAGACCACGCACATCCAGCACGCCGCGTTTGAACCGTCCTTTCGTAGCCTGAACACCGTAGTCAGTCTTTTTCCGCTTTTGCTGGTCTCTTGACTTGTTGCTTGATTTTCGCTTTCCCGTCACCACATCCGACTCCTTTAGCTGCACAACCCAAGCAAATGCACGTTTGTTTCGGAATGGCTTCTACGTGGCAAATGTACAGCATCAATCGACGTACCAAGTCCTCGCGACGCTGCTTACGTTCTGCGCCTTTAGTCTTCATGCCAATGAGCATTTTGTACGGCACTTTACGATTCGTCACAACTTTTCCACCAAGCGCCTCAATCTTCTTGGTCTCGTTTGCTTTTTTCTCTTTGCCCTTCAAGTTTGATGCGGCTAATACGCAGCACAACGAGCAACATTCCATATCGTCAGCGATCACACTGCACTGCGCTATGACTTCGAGACAAGCACCCACCAAACTCTAGCACCGACTCAAATGTGTCATCAAACTCTTTGCGGATTTCTTCCCGGAGTGTCAGCTCTGGTTCGTCGCCATCGCCTTTGTCCTACAAATGGTAAAAATGATCGTTTAAACCAATCCAACGTCAGCATAAACGACAGAATTGGTACTGACCTTAGTAATGCGGGGTTTGCGCTGCTTCCACGTCTCAACAGGACACTCAAACACTTGCACTTCCCTCTTCTTACCGCTCGCTACGGGAAACTGGAACGTCATTCTACCAACCAAATGCGCAAAATGAAATAGTCAAGGAATGAAACCTAACCTCCATCATATTCAACGTCAAAATGTCGTTGCGCGCTTCTGCAGCGTCTGTCGCTAGCTGCGCGCGTACGACACGCTTTGCTGTCTCATGGATGCAGGTGCTTTGCGCTGCTGCGTAAGTATTGGACTTGCTCCAGATACTTTGCATCGATCACGATTTTGATCGACATTAGTGAAGAAATAGATATTGCCGCAATTTCATTCAAATTGACGAGCATTGCAATATTGTCTGTAACTTGTGGCTAATCTCTGCCTTTAGGATGCAGATGCGATAGCTGAAGAGCTGATTGCAACGCAGTATGATAGTACTGAAACAAGCTAATGATGTCAATGGCAAGTACACATCCTTGCACGTGTATGGCAGAAATTGTGGTCCCTGTCGAGGCTACTTAAACTAGAACTTGAACTTGGAACAGACCGCTACTGGCTGCTGGGCAAGTGTCTTCGCTATTGTCGAGACGATCGGACTCCTCGTCCTCTGCGTCAATTGCGTACTCACCGTCGTCGTTACTGTCGTCACCGTAAAAACTGCTCTCAAGGTCTGAGCCGATACCGCTGCCACCGATAGATCCGCTTGCAAGAGAGTCGGTCTTTTTGCCACCGCTCTTAGTCTCTTGCTCAAAGTCATAGAAACCTCGGCTTTTGATGACGCGGCTACTTCGTAGAGCATGCGGACGGCGGCTACTGATGTCTGCCGAAGTCGGAGAGGAAGTAGCTCGTGGTACTGGCCCCTTATTAGCTTGGCTCTGCGACTTGGGACTCAATGGAACGAAGACACTTTCTCCAACCAAAGAATTGTTCAATAGGCTTTCGTTGTAGCTTGGAACGACTGGGATCGGGCGATATCGTGACAATCGCTGGAAACCTGGTGTGTCGGCAATATTGGGAGTCGTATGCTTGTTAGATGTAGACGCCGAAAAATCGGCCATGGACATTGGGCTTGGCGGTTTTCGTCGTCGTCCTTGTACTACTGGCTGCGGCTGCTCATCGTAAATAGTCAAACCGCCCATGGCCTCGTGGATCTGACTCCGTCGAGGATACGCCTCAGTTTCAGGAGCAGCGCTTTGATGACTCGGAAGCTCATAATTCCTTCGCGTTTTACCCTCTTCAAGACCCACAGACTGAACAGGTGATAGTTGAGGCTGATATGTCATTGTCTTGTATTGCTGTTGATGGGCTAGCTGATGAGCTTGTTGTGCTTGCTGAGTCTGAAAATCTGCCTGACGTTGCTCGTTGAGAGCGCGCTGTGCATCCACCAAGCTAGCCATTTTTTCGTTCTCAAGTTGCAACAATGCTCGCTGCACACGTAGCTCTTCTTTTTCGCTCCGTATCTCGTCTCGTTCCCGTCGCAGTTCTTCACGTTCACGACGAATTTCCGCCAGCAACGAACGGTACTCATCAATAATTCGGCTTTGCTGCTCCATTTGCTGATGTGAAGCATGCAGATCATTGTCCTGAGAATATACTTGTCTCGTAGCAATCCCTTCCTCTCGGCTACGATCAAATGTACCATTGCCATCATCATTCATTATATTTCGTCCATTTCCTTGTGGCATATGAACACCTAACGGAGCAGGTGGAGGCAACAATGCTTCAGCAGCGCTGCGACTTCCACACTGTCGATCTCTGTGATAATGTATCGATCTATCTTCATTCTCCCGTGAGTCATTATGAAATGCGAAATTGTGAAGGTTGTTCGCAGTCGATTGAAAGTCGCTGTGCTGTCTGTTTGCTGTCAAATCCGATGGTGACGACATCACGTGATACGGCGAGTTCGACTCTGGCCGGTTCTCAATTGCCTGAGCATTCACAGCCGGTGAAAACCTTCCTAATCGTCGCTGAGCTCGTTGCTGCTGCTCTCGAATGTAGCGCACCTCCTCCCTCATTACGTCTTCCTCACTCCGCCTTCTCTCCATCTCCTCTTGTTGCTTCAATCTCGCTTTCTCTTGCACCTGTTCGTCCAAAATTCTCTTCCATTGCATCTGCTGTGCACGTTCCCGCAGTCGTTGACTCGTCTCACTCTCGTCAGTGACTCGAAAGCGCGGATGAGACGATGACACACTATTCGCTTCTCCTGTAGCTGCACCTCGGTCCTGTGTCTGTTCTCCTTGGAAATTTATGCTCTGCGTGACCTTCCACGGCGACTGGGACGTTTTTGGCACGTCCAAGTGGCCGCCTTCGACCAGCCACCGAGACGGTGAGCGCTCGCTTGGTGCTAGCTTCCGCTCAAACTCCTCGCGCTCCATCTGCTCTTGATGCTGACGTGCGCGACGTAGTGCGATCTGATGGTCCAACTCTCGTGCATAAGCTTCTCGGCGGCGCTGGGTCTCACGTGGGTCTTCATCATTGAATTCAGCTTCGGAAGCCCACATCGATCAGCTTCGACAAGAGACGAGTTTAATATAGTTTCTGAAAATGTACGAAATATCATGCAAAACTGCTACACAATATTCACAACAAATCACAGCTAATCACGACAAAATAACCGCAATAATTGGTTGAAAAAAGACGAAAAGCAAGCGTTTATTCATCCTGCGCAATGTCTTCTTCCATTTCGTCTTCCACGTCGTCGTCGTCGTGTGCAGAATGCGTCTTCTCTTCACGTGAATGGAGACGGCCCGTTGCTGTTCCACGGGAGCTTGGACGATCGAACGAAGCTTCACGCGAACCTGGACGGCTTGAACCGGCTTGACTCGATTTAACTTCACGCGAGCTAGGGCGGAACGACGATGAGGCAGACTGCTTCTGGTCGCTCGCTGAAGATCGATGGCGTCTATCATCGACTAAAGACAGGCCCAATTTTGCTTGAACCGCCTCCACTACTCGTGGATTCACGTAAGTCTTGATTGTGAGCCCTTTTCGCATCATCTCTTCCATGCTCTCGAAGCTCTTATTCAGCTCGCCCTGCTCGTAGTAAGCTTCTATCAGCATAGCGTATGCATCGCCTACACGGATAGCGTCTTCGATTCCAGGTTCTTCAAGCAACTTTGTCACAATGTCTATCATGTCTATCGGCTTGTGTTGCTTGACATGCTGACGGGCGACCACAAACTGCTCGATGAGTAGTATGCGCTTCTCGTAGCGTTTCAGCAAAGCATCTTTGCCATCTGCGCGTGACTTGGACGTGACCTGCACAGCTTCGTGCAATGCGGAAATTGCCTTTTCGTAGTCGCTATACTCTTCAATCTCAACCTGTGCACAACCAGCATAAAACGCTGCAAGCTGCTCGAAAGCCCGTGCTTTCGTGTAAAAGCTCACAATATTCTTGAGAATGTCCGTATCCTTGCGCCAATCGAGATTTTGAAGGTAGTTGGCGGCAAGGACAAAGATTTGGGCATTGCGCGACACATTAGCGAAGAAGACCACCTTTTCAGTGTCGCCTGACTTTAGCAAACACTTCATCGCCTTGAGCTTGTTGCCAGCCTGTGTGTACTTCTTCGTCGCTAGGTGATACGAGCCTTGCTGTTTACAGCACTTTGCAAGCTTGAGAAGTAGCTCTGTGCGTCTCTTCTTGTCAGCGAGTGAAGTGGTATCATCACCCTTTGGTGGTGTCATCTTCTCGGCCATTTCGTCTGTAATCTGCACGTCGTGTTGGATACACACGTCAACTGCTTCTGCCATACGACCTCCGATCAAGCACAAGTGCACGGCTTTGGCGTAATGGCCATTCGCAATGAAAAAGTCGGCACATTTCTTCAGAATATCCGGTGATGTGTTGCCAGATCCACTGAGTTCATCCGTGAGATGATGCAGCTCATCAAAGAGCTGAGCTTGGAAGCACAAATCAAGTGCTTTAGCCACATTGCCTCCTTTATGGTACAGTTGAACTGCTTTCTCCATCTCACGTTGCTCTTCAAAGTACGCGGCACAGTCGAGCATGTCAGTAGGATTACTCATTAGAGCAAAACTGATAAGGTCGGCGTCCATACGGTGCTCCTTTGCGAGTCGAATCGCGTGGTTGTAGCAACCGCCACTTGCAAAAAAGTGAATGGCATTTGCAACCTCGTTGTGTGCTTCAAATTGTCGGGCCAAATGATAAGCTGCTGCGCGGTTTCCACTTGTTTGAGCCACTTTAGCTGCCGCCTGGAAATCTTTCTTGAAACACAGAACGCGAACGATGGACAAATGGTCCTTGGCACGCTGGTAGCTCTCGACTGCGTCATCAAACTGACCATGACTCTCTTGGAATTGCGCCCACCAAATCAACAAGTCTCGATTGTTTGAGCTTGCCACGTACTTCTGTAACAAGTCCACTTTACCCAGTCGAAACAGCATGCGAGGAATGTCTTTTTGATGAGTTCCCGCATCCTCGTAGGCTTCCATCGCCTCTTTCAGGTCGCCCATTTCCTCATAATGCTGCGCTAAGGCGTGGTACGTTGCTTTGAGGTGGATTCGGTCTCGTTTTGCCGCTACATCCACTGCTTTTTTCCAGTATCCGCTGGCCTGGTAAAGTTTATTCAGGAGATCGTAGCGCCCACACTCCCGATACAGTCGAGCCGCATCGTCACGTAATCCTAATTGAATTGCTACCATGGCAATTGCCACTTCAAGTTCAGGTTCTTTCTTGGCCTCTTGCACTGCAGCTGCACCACGAGCGTGGCCCATATTTCCGAGACATACTTCAGCTACGTCTAATCGCTTTGTCTTGACGCACATGCGGGCCATATTTTCCCAGACGGATGGATTTTCAATGAGCTTGACAGACCGATAGGCTTCATCCATATTGCCCACCGTCATGAAATAGCAAAAGTCGATGAGAGCTTGCTTTGCCTCATTGTTGACCTTATCAAGCCCTGTGAAGTCGCGCATGATCTGGGTGCGAAGGTAGCTCAATGCATCATCAGCCGTTGGGTCTTTCATAGCATCGCTGTTGGACTTGGTCCGCCCAACGTGCACTACCGTGCCTGAATTCTCGGAAATTTCGTTGTCCACCTTTGCTACAAAGTAGATACGAGGGACCTGAAGACCAAGTAGCGCAGTGTACTTCACATCGAGGTCGAAACTATCTTGCATGAGAAGACCGTGCTCGTTCGATGCAAACATGATAGTAACTTCCTTATCCGAAACTTGACTTCCGCGGTCACCAGTTGCGCCACCGGTCCCCAAGGCATCATCCGTGTCCAAATCTCGTCGGCTAGCAGCAGTATCGCTAGAGGTGGTAGATACAACATCATTGCCAGTCCTGGCAGTCTCACAAACAAGCAGTCTGGGCTCTTGAGGATCAAAAAATACCGAGATGGGGTAGCGCGACGATCCAAAGTCAAATTGTTGATAAATGTTGAGATCCGTCTGGAATAAAAAGAGTTTGGTCATTGGTTCCCGCATCTTCAAACCCCCTTCGACACGATCAGCAAGAACACAAATACGCGTGCCGTCTGAGTTGACGCAGATGGATCGCATCGCTGCACTTTTGGTTTCTTCACCAAATGCATCAGCAAAGTTGCCCATACTTCCCAGTGCCTTTGGGTCACGACGCGACACGTCAAACACACGAAGTAGACCTCGGTCTGTACCTACTGCGAGATACTTGCTCTGAAGTGACAGCATCGCGGGTCGACCTTCCGCTTCCGTGAATGAGATTGTGTTCTTTACCACTCCAGCAAGATTGCAGACTTCAATGTGGTTCCCGTTGGCTCGGTATATTGATTCTCCTCTTAGCACCATAGAGCTTGAAAAACATTTGAACTGGTTGATGGCCTTGATATCCCCATTCTTCATTTCGTACACTTCTGCTTTCGATCCGTTCCATACCACCAGTGTTGACTCATCATGCGAGACACCTTTGATGCGCAATGACGCCTCGAATATTGACTGGGTAATGGTTACACCAGACTGTGCTCCATCCTGGAACTTCTCAATTGAAAGCGTCTTAGGTCGCACTTGAATGATTGCTGTGTCTCCACAAAGTGCACGCTGCATATTGCCCTCGTGTAAAATAACGACACCTTCGATGGTATTAGCATACAAGACAGAATGTACATTGCTCCAGCCGACGCGCGTGACTGCACATCCTACTTCAGCTGTAAAAAGCAGGTCCCAACGGTACGACACATTTGCTGAGTCTGCACTGCTCTGGGCAGTATCAAGGAAGGAGGTAGCACGCCAGAAGAAAATCGCTCCCTGGGTCGTACCAGCCACGAGAATGCGTCTTCGTGGAGAGAAACTCAAGTTGTTGATGTTGTAGCTCAGTCCACTTGCTTTCGGTAAATTCAGTACGCTGTTCTCTTCAGTACGAATGTTCCAGAAACGTACGAGGGGTTCGCCGGACGCGATTGCTAGTAATCCCGGACCAGCCCACTTTGTCTCAAGCAGTGCACCTTCACCCGCGAGACTCAGCTTGACCTTGGTGAGTGGTCTTACAGTACCATCCGTCATGCCAACTTGATATACAATAAGCTGTACTGCTCGGGTAATTACAATCAGTCGACTTTGCTCTTCGTAGAACATCATCGACTCGATTGCGTGGTTTAGCACCTGAATGTCCGATATGTGGCCCAGATCGTCGGCATAGTGTACAGATCCCACTTCGCCACCAAAGAAAAATTGTGGACATGTGTGCTGAGTAAACGCATCACTAGAAACAGCAAATTTTCAAACGGAGAGCACCAATTACTCACAAAAGATACTCAAGAGCGTTCACCTTTTGCTATGATTGTCCCTCATTTGTGCCGATCGTGTGGCAAAGACGCAATGGGTGAAGCTTCCCTGACGCACATACTGCGTACTGAGCGAGAGTTGACAGCGGCTGCCTACCTTCCAGACGGCGAATATTCCGTTCTCATCGGCTGACATGAGTCGGTTGCCCGATGGTGCCCACTGCAACAGACTCACGCGACTTGAATGCGGAGAGTTTACTTCTCGCGCCGCCTGCTCCTTGAAGACCCAAAGGGAGACCATGCCTGCCAGTGCAACATTAGATTGAGGTCGTGTTTATTCCTTGACTCATATAGAATAATGTGCTTGGCCTACCGTCGCTCCAGCCAACAGCAAGTGCTCCGCCACGAGGCTGCCAGGCCATCGTGACAACGTCAGCATTGCGCGAATACCCCTCCAGTCCCTGTTGCCTCTCACCCTGCAATACAAGGGTACCAAATACAATACTTAAATACCGTCTCAGAAAGCTACTTCTCTCTATAAAGTAGCACGGTACCTCATCCGTAAAGAAGTGAACCTCTCGGTTCTCTAGCGCAACAGCAAGCACAGGATCTAGCTCTCCCCAGACCGAGCACACCTGTCGTAAATTAGCCGGTACTGCCACATTGTAATCGTAGAACAAGGCCATACTTTGCTAATACGCCAATGGATCGGAGTATAGCAATATCCGCAAGCGTCGCTTCAAGATCCATTTATCATTAGGAATAGTGACAATGTCAGCTATAATGTCAACTATTCGCTTAAGTGGATACTTTTCATCACAATAAGTACATAAATTCGTGGATATTACAAAGTATTCACTCAGGAAATCGTGGATATTCTGTCACTACATTCTACAATACAAAAATTTCTTCTGAAAGAGCACTTTTTTGATACGAGTGTTTGATGTAGGGAACACCATATCTGTTCATCAGTATTTTGACTGGTGGGTGGCAACTCCACTACAAGTGCATTCGTTGTTGACATGGTAATGCAACAAGCAAAGACGGTGGAAGCCAAGGGCACCAAAAGCTACAGCAAAGGGGGGTACAATGCCAAGAAGCGCCCGTTTAACAATGGGGACGACGGCAAAAAGTCATTTATCGACCAGAAGTTGGCCAAGAAGCAGCGCAAGATGCAGCGCCCGCACTACGAAATGGTGACACGCGCCAAGCAGATCTGGAATGTCATTCGTGAACGCGACGTGGACAAGAACAAGCGTGCTACACTGGTGGATGAGCTGTATACGTTGGTGAAGGGTAAGATCTACGACGTGGCAGCCAAGCACGATGCGTCGCGCGTCATCCAGTCGCTCATGCAGCACGGCAAGCCCGAGCACCGCTCACAGATTGTGCTAGAGATGAAGGAACATCTTATCGATCTAGCCAAAATGCAGTACGGCTGCTTTCTTGTGCAAAAGATGATCCGCTATGGTAGCGTGGCGGACCGTGCGGCCATTGTTAAGTGCCTCACGGGTCACGTGGTGCAGGTCGGTACGCACAACATTGCAGCCAATGTGCTCGAATATGCACAAGAATATCTCAAACCGTCGCAGCTTACAACACTCAAGCTAGAGTTTTATGGTCGTGAGTTTGCCTACTTTCAATCAGAGAGCAAGCGCAACTTGGTGGACATTCTCGCCGCGCATCCAGAAAAGAAAGCCGATGTGCTGAAGCATCTTGGCAACATCTTGAACCGTATGGTCGACAAGCAGCTCCTTGGTCTGGCCTTCGTGCAGTCCCTGCTGTGGGAATACATGAGCAATGCGGAGCATGATGACGTGATGCAGATGGTGGGCAATGTCCGTGATGCTTCATTGGCACTACTTGCAACGCGCAACGGTGCTCGTGTGGTCAACAAGTGTATTTCGCTCGGTGCCGCAAAAGACCGAAAGCGTATTATTAAGGCGCTAAAGGACAAGGTGCTGGAGGCATGCAACCACCCGAGTGGTTACCTTGTGATCATGCGTATATTGGACGTGGTGGATGACTCTGTTCTTGTGCAGAAATCGATTTTGGCAGAGCTGAACGACGAGCTCTTTTCGATTGCTATGCACCCCAGTGGGCGAAAGATCCTGTTGCAGCTTTTGAGCCCCTTGAACAAAAAGTACTTGTCCCCGGACGACCTTGAGCTGCTCGAACCACCCATGCTGCCATCACCTGAAGACCCGACTGTGTTGATAGTGAACTACAAGAAAGACCCGGATGCTCGTCGCGAAGAGCTTTTGAAGGGTTTATTGCCAAAGCTTGAGGAGATGTGTGCTGAGAATACTGCTTCCCTGATGCGCTCGAAGGAGGGTCGCGACGTGCTTGTCGAGGTTGCTAAGCGCAGTGAGAGCAAGGAGCTGGCAGATGGCGTGGCTGCTGCTGTTCTTGCCAAGTCCAGCGAGGAGTTAGAGCCTCTTTACACTGATGCCAACGGCCACTTTGCTTTGCGTCGCCTTATCAAAGAAACCTCGATGTCAGAGCATTTACTTGCAGCTTTTGAAAAACAGCTACCGCATTGGGCAACTAGTAACCGAGGTTCCTTCGTTGTTCTCGCATTCCTGGAGGCTGAACACGCCCCCAAGAACGCTGAGAAGGTGGTGAAGGAGGCACTCAAGCCCGCAATGGGAGATCTCAAGAAACTCGCCGACACGCAGAAGGGCACTAAATTACTTCTTGAGAAGCTTCAATAGGTAGGAGATAGCTCAAGCTTTATAGATCGAATACTTTTGTTACCATCATAGCACTTCAGACGCTGATTACTTTTCAATCGTCGTCCTCGCTGGCATCTTCGTTTTCGGACGAGTCTGTGCCGTGATGATTATCGTTGGCTTCATCGTCGCCGTACGATGCAACAATAGGATATCCTTCTTGCCAAGTTTTGAGCAGGTCCAATATCTCATGTTGCGAATGAAGAAGAGCGAGATAAGCAAGCGTCTCGCCGAACTATACGCAGGTAAACGTTCGTATCAGTTGAGGCACATTTGCAACGAAACCTTGAAGATACTTGACCTTGTTCGGTTTACAAACCAGATCAGCATCACATTGCTGGAGCATGTTCATCAGGAGTTTGACATTACCGCAGGCAGCTGAGTAGTGCAAAGCTGTCATACCTTGTGCCTGTGATACAATGTAGTTCAGTATTAGATTTGTGCCCGACTAATACGTAGGCATACTAGTTCGATTCTCACACGGTACGTACATCTTGCAAGGTGAGATCCGAGCCAGCGTTTAGAAACACCATGCCTAATTGGTAAAGCGGCATCCCTCCTTCAGCGCAGAGCATCAGTGACGTTTGTCCAAGCCCCTATTAGACAGACCACACGATAAGTCTCACACGGCAATCTCAAAGAGCTGGATGGTTTTCAGCTCCCACATTTCGCGCATCGACTAATGCACCTAGCTCGATTAGCGTTTCCGCTGCGGCCTTGCTTTCACCAACGACTGTCAACATCAAAGCTGTCGTGCCCCACCGGTCTCGGGCATTCAAGTCGGCACCATATTTGGCAAGAAGGCGCACAATATCCAAATTGCCAACACGACTTGCCCAGTGAAGAGGGGTCCAGCCGTCTCTCTGAATAAAAGTCAACGTGCTCACAAGCACTGAGCAAACACTACCAGCACTTGCCAACTTCAGCGCTTACATCTTTCTTGCTGATTGACGCCCCCTTCTTGAGCAAAACGTGACATATGCTCGTTCGGTGCAGTGTGCAGGCCCAGTGGAGAGCATTTCTACCGTCGGAGCCGTTTGCGTCGATGTCAATCTCGTTGGCAATGCTGGAAAGTATCTCGTCCACATTGTCTGCAAGAGCCGATATCAACACACACTCGTCATCCTTGTAAACCTTGAGAAAACACACCAAGTCATTCCTTGCCTGTTTTCGCGGCCAATGTAAAGCTGTCGGCAATTTTGCCTGCTCGTTTAGCTTCCTATCCACCACAACCAGATAAATATTGAAAGCGCTTGACTTGGTAATATGCCTCAAGAAAGCAAAGTCATACGTAGTAAGAATGGGAAAGACGCCATAGCACGTAGCTGAGTGCAGCAAACGGAATAGCAGCAATGGCATAGGTATGTGTGGGACCTGTTTGAATGCAGATGAAAGTATTAATGTGCATCGCTTCACGGCACTGCTTGTCTGAGACAGTCACCACGCGTTGCCACAAAGACACCGCAAGAATTGACACTAGCGTCTCGACTAGTGAGCACACAACAGACGTAGTTAAAGTAGCCTCTTTCCCTTGTCCGTTCCAGGTGGGGATCTTCATGTCAAACGCGACCATGACGCTAAAGATGAAGCTAACGATGGCAGCAATCAAGGCCAAGACAGTGAAGATTCTTGCGGCCATTGCATCGTGCTGACACCACGGATCACTAAAGGCAGCAATCGGGAGCGAGCTGCTCACTTGAGTGTCAGTTTGCAAGAATGACCAAAGTTTCAACCAAGTTCGGGGCCGATTGTTTTACCAGAAGCGGCTGTACCGCACGAAATCCTCGCCCATTAACGTGACGTCAATGGTTTCAGCTGCAGCTCCAGTGTTGATAAGCTTAGATCGCAATCCTATGCCCTGTATGATAATATGACTGTTAGCCATAAGATCTAGAATATCCAAGTGCTGATCCGTTCGAACCGTGAGAAACCAGAGTCCGACGTCCACGGAGTTGACAGCGTCATGCGCCCATTTCTCACCGCTGTTTGCCACTAGCAGCAAAATTAGCGACACAAAACTGCATGTATTGCCTGGTGATAAATATACGACGTCAGACGGAGAGATGGCGTAGAGATATGGGTAAGACGCACCGAGAAGGAAGCGCACGCGGATTTTCATGATTGCATGAGCTCAAGTTCAACAAAGTCGACTTTTCATTGCAGATAAGCTTGCTTTTTTCTCAAAAATACAATTGTACCAGATTATAGAGGTCAAACGGCGGGTGCAATTCCTTTCCCATATCTGACTCTAGAATAACTGGCAATGCTTTCGGAATCGGTCATCCAGCAAACTCAGAGCATTTCAGATTGTATGAAGAAAGCAGATCGACGTTGAACGATGAGTGCAATCTCTTCATGTTTTGTGGTAGCTTCAAGTTTGCTACATTCGGATTGATCATCTCAATTCGTATATTCTCCTCAACGAACTACTGCAGTGCGTCCTGCTGAGGACGGAAGAGAGCACGGAAGCTCGGCACCTTATCAGGCTTCATTTGCAGCTCGAAGTTAACTGATGGCGTTGAAGGCTTTGATTCGGGACTTTTTCTGGCAATACGTTCATGTACCCGTCCAGAACTGGTTTCAACTCCTGCAATATTGCCGATTGTTTTATGTTGGTAACCTTCAATTGATGCATCTCATCATAGACTCCACTTTTCGTCTTCTCTTGGAGTGCTGAGCCATCCATGTCTTTGGACCTCATGCAGGCTGCAACTTCGATATGTTGCGTACGCCAATCTATCTATGGGATGCACTTGATGAACGATGGTCGATCAAATGTCAAGTCATGTGTATCCAGTAGACCCCATTCTGTAAACTGCGCTTTTATGAACACCATACCTTCTATACGAGCGCTGTCTTCCGCTCTCTTCGTGGGCTGGCTCAATGTCACGTTTCATTAATCTGATGCACTCGTACCTTCTACGCGCTTAGCACATTTTTTGCCAGGCCGAGTTTGATCAGGTTTCTTGACGCTTTCCTTGTTCAGCCTCGGTTCAATGCCTCAAACGACTACATACGCGTATAGTCTCAAATACCTTCGCGACTTCATGCCTATTCATAATGCTGAATTCAGCATCCGATACGACGACTGGGATGTCTGTATGCTGCGGAAGAGAACCTGTGATCATTTGAGAGGTTTGAACTTCAAGGCTTTAGCTCTTACAATATAGTAGGCAGATAGCGCAATCATGAATTAATTACTTTCCAATCTACCTTATTCAAGTAAAGTTGTCGTTACTCCTAGTACAGATTTACCTCACGTTCTTCAAGCCTAGCTCGAAAAACTCATACCGTATAACAGTCAACAACGTGAATAGCTGGAAGACGAATAAGAAACTATTGTTTATGATTGTGTCACAATCAACGCCATTGGAGCCAAAAGAAGACCGAGGTGGAGCCTATTGGCTCAAAACCAAGCAGCTCTGGAGTGGACGTGCCCGCGCAGAGTCGACTACTAGTGCGTGATGGTGTCATTGGAGACAAATGGTCAAGATTCTGCTCAACTCTGCGTGCCAGCAAGAGCAGTGATACACTTATCCCATCTGATTTTCGATCAGAATCCAGCAAAACCTTTTCCGCGTTCATGAGGACGATGTCTTAAGACCGCAAGAATTCGGCGCGAGACGCAGAGTTTGTTATACCCGGCGCCATTTTCATCCTTTTGTGGACGAGACACGGTCTAACTTGGGATGAAAATTTGACCCAAGAATGGGTGAGGATGAGCCTACAGTAAGCGGTAGGCACCTAACAACTGTGATGGCGCAAGTCAGCCGGTTGTTTAAGAGTTGACTCTCTAACATGGTCTGGTAGGTGAGAGGAGGCAAGAGCGAGGAAACAAGCTGACGAAAGAGAGCGAGCTTGGGCCCGTCTCTTCTTCGCTTCGTAGGTTTGTAGCAATTTATAGAATAAAATCAAGCAGGTGAGCCATCGCCTTATATTGCTGTGAGCTTTTTACTGGTCTAAACGCTTCAGTTTTAAGCCCGCTAAATCGTAGAAATGCGGGTAGTATTAGAATTTCCGCCCGCTCTGTACAAAGAAAATGACTTGAACTTCGCTTCCGAAATATCGAATTCTGTTATGCTCGTAATCAAGTTCACTTACATAGAACGTCTCGCTTTATAGCAAGACAAACCGACACGATGTCCATCGAGATCCGATTAGCAAGGTTCACTCAAAAAAATATAGCATAATTAGTATGAGCGAATTTAGTGCCTCAGAAATAGCCACCCCCTTGTATTCACAGCAAGATCACATTTATAATCTCTTTATTAATAATCTCCACAACGACGCTAGACAGAAGTTTCCATCAAAATGGAGCTGTTTCCCTTCAGCTTTCTAGTGTGTAATGATCGCCCAAAACGAAGCTAGCGCTAACGAAACTTGAAAGCGCACTTGGAAAAACTGATCGGAGGACACACCCATTCGAGAAAAATTCATCTTCCCCTAGTCCTATCAAGATTCGCTTGCAATGTTACGCCTCAAATTTACAACACGGCTGAATAGCCGAATCTACGCGAGCAACTATAGGGTGCACGACAGTCTCACTTTTAATTCCAAAGTGTCCAGCACAAGAACCAGTCCGTCTGTATCGTCATGAACGTCCGAGATATTCTCACCGACGAAGTGGATCCTACATGTCCATCGTCGCCTGCATGGTCAGTCTGCAGCTACTCTAGCACGGACAACAGCTCAATCTCAAGGCCCAGCAATGTGAAGCGCGGATGGATAGCTCCGTTCTTGCTGCATCTGCGCCAGATGTTACGTCGTGAGAACTCCAAGATTATTCGCTGGACCGAGGACGGTATGGCTTTCTGCATCTTAGACAAGGAAGCCATGACCTCTCAGATCTTGCCCAAATATTTCAAGAACAAGAACTTTTCGAGTTTTCAGCGCCAGCTAAACTACTTTGGCTTTCGGAAGTGGAGCAAGTCGCGTGCACTGTTCCCCACCTACAGTCGCGAACACTTTACGCGTGACAACTACGGCGAGATGTCGCTAGTCAAACGTCAGACCAAAAAGTCTTGCAAGCGCAAAGCAATCCACGATGAAGAGATGGCGGCAAAGCGCGCTGCTATGCAGCCAATGAACGCTAACGACAAGTGCAAACCCATTCTTCCACGCCCACAAAGTGCTATGGCAGCTCCACATTCTACGCCTCCCTTGATGCAGTCAGTGCCTGTATTGGGTCTTCCCGTACTGTCCTCCACTCGCAAGGTGAACAGCGGCTACAAGCTCCCGTCTATCCACGAGTTATCGATATTGAGCGCGATGTCATACGTAGCCATCCACCCCATCCGCCCACGTCTCATGACATAATTTCTTGTTGTCGTCAAGTATGCGTAACTCAAATACTATTTATAATTGGCACTTGTTGGAGCATAGTTTGAGAGTGATGAATTAAATGAAGC
>NQFO01005026.1:0-16591 GCA_003991265.1 Pseudoperonospora humuli | reverse complement strand
AAGGTCTTTGATGAAAAAGACCAGAAAGACAGAAACGTCGTGATTCAATCTGGGTTCTTGACCACACGCTTTGTATGAATTGCGATAGATCCGTTGGCATGGGCTTCTTTCTGTACCGGCATTTCATTGACCACTTGCAATGTGAGAGAGAGCGAGAGCGGCACGATTGTCGATGTGCCGTCTTCGTCAATCAGATGTTCATGTAGTGTCAAAAATGGGACAGCATTATTCGGAGTCTTATACTTTGATAAACGTGCGTACAAATAGGAGATCATGGAATTTTGGTTCGTCATGCATCGATGCTGGAAGGAAGACGGCAATTAGATGGATCTATAGTGACACTGAGACGCGAAAGCTTGGATCGTGAACGGGATTAGAGACCCCAAAGCGCCATGAACGACAGCAATGACATTGAAATAATGAACACAGCTGAGGCAAAGAAAGAAAAGCCTTGCGATGGACGTCAAAAGGAGGAACTTTCTTGAAACGTCTTGCGTTCAAACAAGTGAAACGTTGGTGTGTTGCGATGAAGAAAAGACACTTTGTCATGGAGATGTAGAAATGGGATGCCAAGAGCTATGATCACGTCGCGTTTGACAAGACAACTACACCGTTGAGCAAGAAACACGTCTGTCTTTTGAAATTGCAGCGGAACATTCGACTTGTCACTGCTCATGTGACGCTACACATGCGGGTTATGAGCTGCCCGTAGCTGCTGCTTCAAGTCTTTGGTGTGTGAATCATGTTTGGGCTTCGGTCTTCGTCTACAGCGTCCACAGTTGACACGACGGCATTCACCATCGCAATTGCAACTTGTGGAAACATCTGACAGCAATTGTCATCGACGTCTTGCGATACGCGTCACATCGCCAACATTTGAATGGAAATCGCTGGAGAAGACAGCGATAATGCTCTGTACGAAGGTGATCGTTGATGACGGTCGTCTCTCTCTCTCGAAGAAAAAGACGTATTGAAAGAGCCGTGACTTGGTCGCTCGATGTGGCAACATCAGGTTTGAAGAATGATCTGAGCGGAGCGTATCTCGTGGGGAAAGTCAGTTCCGAATACCTGGCTACATTGACTGAAAAGGCTGCCGAGTGAGCGAAGCAGAACAAGACTATAGCGGAGTCTATCCTCTTTGTATTCACGTCACCAGACGCAAGCGCAAGAAGACCGACGAGTGTTCGGACGAGTGAGAGACCGTCAACAAGAGTCAAGACCTCGACGGTGACATTCATCTGCTATTCGTAAGCATGGCGGAAACGGACGACTGAAATATCAAAGAGCAGAGCTAGAATTTGCTGAAGTTGATGGAGATGGAATGCCAGATATTACAAGCCCAAGCAATGCAAGCAATGGAAGCAATGGAAGAATGTTACGTCACATAGCAATAGTACTCAATTCAAACCGCAGAGAAAGACGTCTTCTTGCACGATCAAGGAGAATGAGTCCAAGAAGGACAAGGGCTAGACGAGTGTCGTGTGGCGGCTCAATACGATCTGCAGTGACATTTTCTCCAAGATGAGATTCGATGCAGCGCTCAATGCGATGAACTAGATTCAGATGGAGCCGCGGCATGTCATTGTAGCCTTCGCATGTTCTGATGTGCGATGTCATCCCTTCTCCCTGATTCCACCGACCAAACCTTCTTCGGTCATCGGTCAGTGCTGTACGGGCAGTGCGGCAGTCAACGCTGGCGTGAGAACTTCTTCAAGTGTCTTCGAGTCTGCGTACATATGACGTTTCGAGTGCTTGACATTGACCAGAAGAAGGAACAGAAAAAGCCGTGAAATCATCGTGCAAGTGTGCTCCAGTACCGACAAGACGGATCGCTGCAGATGTGAGGCGTTCGCATACCAGATGATATCGAGTGAAGCAAAGAGTGGATTCTGTGACCAAATCAGATTCTTTTAACAAAATTGAATGGCGCTTACATTTGATGGGAGATGTAGAGCACGGTGTGGAGAGAAAATGGCAAAGACGCTGAACAAGAAGGGAGTCTAGAAAAAGAAATCCGGAGGCTCTCGCTTTTTCCTGCTTTCACGACGTCCACCATAGTACACATCGCGATCAACGGATTGACGCTATTTGGTTTTAATGTAGCGAGTCGAAGGCTACAGCTGAAATCTCTCTGCACATCGCTATTGACGTAGCTATTGCAGACGAATCGGTGAACGGTGATGCGCCATATCTCAGCTTGTAACCTTACGTCCGAGGTGTTGGTGATTCCAAAAGCAAGTTTTTGAAGTTGACTGAAAGAAAAGTATGACACGTTAGTTAACATCAATGTAGTGAGCGACGCTGTTTGGAGTCCAGAGAGCGGAAAAATATCGAAGAAGAAGTCTTTCGAGAGTCTTGTGCTTCCTCTAGGATACGTGCCAAACATCGTCAGTGGGTTGTGTCCTGGGATGCTTGCGATGCATACTGCTGCAAGAAAAGTCTTTTGTCACCAACAACAGAGGCGGAGACCCATGCGGTGCCGTCAGCAATCATCGCGATGGATTCGCAGACCCAAGCCTCAAAGACATCGTAGCGACCGCGATATCGTGCAAGTGTCTACGCGCGAGCACCATCATATGGCTGGGTTCGACCAGACTTGGTGAGCGTTCTTTGATCCCTTCGCGCTTGCTTAGGTTTCCGCACGCCACGCGTTTTTCCCTTTCACCGTCGGAATAGCGCACTTCGCAATCGTATCGGCCACTACGTGAGCTCCACTTGAGAAACGACCGGCTCGCACACAAGCACTTACAGCAGAAATCCGCGTTGCTTCAGCTAGAAATTGAAGCAGATGTTTGTAGAAGTAGGTAACGGTGGTCTCCCACAGACAACTTGAGGACGAGGAATTTCTGCCACCCAACGCTCACGCTCTTTTCAATACCTTGTGAAGGTGTGACACCGGTGTGCACTTGGACTGACATACTCTTCCAAGAAAAAGAATGTAACGAGTGCTCGGCTGCGATTATCAGAAGTACACCGCGTACTTCAGATAATCAACATCTTGCTGGAACTGCTCAAGAGTGTGAGTGAGAAAGAGAGAGTGGATCAGAAACGTTTGCAAGCTTTGAAAAGGACAAAGCCTTGTCAAAACTCGTGGAGTCCGATTGGTGCCACATTTGATCGTTGACTATCAACTGGTGGCACAATCGACAAAAAAGCGCCACGAGAAGCTTGAATAAGTATGGGCTCTTGATGATGCTGTTGTTGCTGAAAAATCGTCGAGTACGTTCTGATTTTCTATGGTGATTGCTGCTCGGTGGACGCTGTTGAAGATCTTCGCCCTACTGTCGCACAAGAGTGAGGAAACGTCATGCTTGCTTGACGCTCTCGTGTCATTGATCTCTTCGAGTTGGCGGCAGCTACTGAAGCTTCGCCTTTTATCCATTTGCCTCGAGCTATGGTTGCTGGCTGTGACAATGTACTTAGCTTTAGACGACGGAATGGAAAAATATCCGCTTTTTACTAGACCCGTTTCTATGCAGTGATAAAACTCCTTGTCAGTAGAAATAATAAATCAACTCTGGACTCGATTAAGACTAGACACAGTGTCTCGCGTTTATCCTCTCGCTGCTCAAGTCCTTACGGAAACGCGCAACGTTGCGGCCAGTAGATTGAAAGGCACTTTGACGTGAAGGGCGTGAGCAAAATTTGAAGAGTTTTTGGGATAACATCACTCATTTCAACACAAAATTCATGAAACTAACACGACTCTATGCAACTAAAAAGGATACATTAGTGAAATCATCGCGAATCATCTCGGATCATGCCAGCGCTGCGCCTCGTATGTGCCTCATGCAGCATCGTCGGCGTCGATTCTTTGTGCTCCAAGTGCAATGGAGAGCTTACGGTACCCACAGCCTTTGACTGCGCAAAACTCGGGCTACTTGCTGAGCTGCAAGAGCTTGTAAAGCAGGTAAAAGAGACTCAGAGCCGCAATTTCGTATGACATTCTTTATCTGACTAAACTGTTTTTACCTGGCTTTTCATATGCTAGAATCCGGATTTCGATGTAAATGCAGTGGATGAAAATCAAGCCACGCTTGTACATTATGCCTCAATAAGTGGCAAAATGGGCGTGCTCGAGTAAGTAAAAGCGAGAAAACTTTATCGACATTTGCTGGCATTTTGACGGTTGTTTTGGGTCCAAGGTTTTTACTTGGAGATGAAAAGATGCGAGCAAAAGTGTTGGTGAACGCTTTGGGAGGAGAAATATCAACGACACCGCTGTTCTGGGCAGCTTTTCATAACCAAATCTATGCGGTCGAACTGCTCCTACGACATGGGGCTGATCCCAATTTCCACGATGGACTGGGTTTTACGCCGTTTTTAGTGGCAATTCAACGCGGTTTTCCCATCACCGCGGCGTATTTGGTTGCAAAAGGCTCCAATGTGAATCAACGTATGCAAGGTGAGCAAGCATGAGAAGAAGCTGCTGAAAAATACGGACATTGATATGGTATGGGCTCATTTTGGACAGATTTAGGTCAGAAGACGGCGTTGATGCTGCTTTGTCAGCCGCAGCAATTTCACTTGGATTCGTTCCGGATGGTGCTTAGTCTCCGAGCTACTGTGAATGCACAAGACGCCGATGGGAACACTGGTAAGTCTTTTTGTGGAATGGCGCTTTTTGTGAAAAGTTGAGCTTGATTTTCATCACGCAAACAACTTGTGTCATGTAGCGCTTCATCATGCAGCAAGGAATAATATTGCGATGGCTGTGCGAATGTTGCTTGACATGAGAGCCGATACTAACGTCCTGAACAAGGACGGCTATACCGCTCTAAGAATTGCACGTGAAAAACTTGGTCCAAATTCCTCAGTGTATCACCTTCTCAAGGAAGATGAACAGCTGCAGCACCTTTCTCGATGGACTTCGATTTCGGTGCGTAGTTTGCGAGCAGCACATATTCAAGTCCAAGCTAACATGCGATTCATGACAGAAACAAACTCTTGAGGACAATGTGTACAAGCTCGCGTTTTTCGTACCATGGGTGGTATTTCCTCTTGTATGCTACGTAGTGGTCAGTGTGAATGGATGGCGTTTGATCACGCTGTCACTTTTCATTGTGATGGTTGGAGCAATGCTGGTACTTAAATTGCTACAGCGTGGCTCTTACGGCGACAAGCGCAAAGCAGCATCCCTGATGTTTGGGCTCAACGTCGCATCAATTGGATATCTCGTTGGTGTTTTCCCTCAATTTTGTGGCTACTGCAGCACTACGTTTTGTGGGATTGCAGCACTCTCGTTTGCGATGATTGGCGTCACTCTGTACAAAACAGCTACTGCTGACCCGGGCGAGATGTTTACTTCGTACGACGAGAAGCTGCATGTAAGTCGATTTGTGCGGTATCATTTTCCTATTGGAACGCATCAACCCACCCAAGATTTGTTTGGTTTCCTTGCTTGTGCTCGTAGAACATTCGATGGCTCGTTGAATCCAAGCTGCCCAGCGTAACCAAGCTATGTCTCACATGTTTGCACAAGAGGCCGCTTCGTGGGAAGCATTGCGCTGAGCTGAACTCGTGCATCGCTAAATTCGACCACTATTGCCCCTTTGTAGTGAACGCAGTGGGTGCACGAAACCATGCAGTCTTTTTGGGTTTCCTCTTTTCGGCCGTACTTTCGATCGGATTGGAGCTTGTAGCCTGTTGGCGCTATGTACGTGCACAACCGGAGCTTGTGACGGACTTTACAGTTCAATGGCAATGGTGGAAGTGGAATTGGTCGTTGTGGCACACGCTTATGAGCACGAACAACACTGTCATCAGTACCTCGGGACTGTTTGATTGGCTTTGGAGCGTCGCGCATTTCCAGCCAATGCTCTTTTGTGTCATGCTACTGGACGTTGTGCAGATTACATGGATTGCCTACATGCTTGTTTTCCACACCTACTTGATGTGCGCAGCTCTCACCACAAACGAAGTCGTGAAGGGCGAGAATCTCAATCGTGCGTATTCTCGTGGCGTTTTGAATAACATCGTGGACTTTTTGGGTCTGCCAGGTCAACGACCAGTGGACTGGCGCCGTGTGTATAATCTCGAGGACTTTCATAGTCAAATTACACTGTGCTTTCCATCGTCGGGCCAAACGCGCAAGAACATGTGAGCAACCTGTTTCTAGGAGTTGAGCCACTGTGAAGATTAGCAATTTCCTCTAGAATCATTAGTTTTTGATCCAGTGATCATCACGTGGTATGACCTATTGCTTAGTGGATACGCTCGAGACAGCGCAGACGTGCACTCCGTGAACGTGAATTGGATGCAATCTCTTCAGCAGTAGCTTTGGTAGCTTTTCGTCGTGTCAGGCGAAACTGCTTTTTACCGAGTGGATCGACTGGTAGCTCTAGTTCCTCCTCGTCTTCGTCATCGCTGCTGGCATCTTCCCACTCCTCATCTCCATCCGCTCCACTTCTACCTTTCTTGTCCTATTACGAGGCATCAAAACACGTTATGTGAGCAAGAAAAAGTCAAGTTTCATCCACCTGCACCATGAGTGCGTTTTGTATACCAGTTGACGGAAGAAATCTTTGATCGGTCGATCTTCCAGCGAATGAAATGCAATAGTCACTATCATAACACAATTCATCGTAAGTCCTCACCCCAGGCATTATCTACAGCACAAGAGTATCGTACAAAGTCGTCCATTTGGTGCCAAGTGGTTGACCAGTTTCTTCACGCCACTCTCAACGTGCTTGAGCTCATCATTCACGTAAATCCGTAGTGCTTGAAAACAACGTGTGGCTGGATGCGTATTGCCAAACTTGCTAGAACGTTTGCCGCTCTTCTTCCTCTTCTTGCCTTTATCCGATGACTTCCACATATTAGCAATCCGTTCAATACATTCACGTAAATCCCCAGTCGTCTCGAACACTTTGCCGCGTTCCTCTCGTTCCCGCACGATCGTTTTTGCAAATTCCTTCGCCAATTTCTCCTCTCCATAGGTCCTAAAGATCTTTGTCAGTTGCACTTCCGACAACGTGTTGACTGCATCTGCTGCAGTCTCGAGCTCTGCGTCTCGCTGATTGAATCTCATGTCCAATGGTCCGTCATTCAGGACACTGAAACCACGTCTCCCAGCGTCAAAATGGAAGCTGTTCGCCCCCAAATCCACCAAAATCCCGTCCACTTCGTCAGGAAAGCCAGCTCTCTCCAAGTGCGTCGCCAAGTCAGCGTAAGATCCGACCGAAAAGCTTACGCGGTCATGAAATTCGGCCAAATTGGCTTGAGCGATACTTAAAACTTCCGGATCTCGGTCCACACAGAGCAGTTTAAGATCGGAAAAGTGCTCTAACATGACTCTCGAGTGGCCGCCAAGGCCTACAGTGCCATCGACAAAGTACCGAGGCTTTGACACCTTGGAAACCTTTGGGGAAATGGCTGCAAGAGTCTCTTGTAGTAGAACAGGAATGTGCATAGGCGCATGACAGTTATTGCCACTGAATTTAGTACTAAACGATGCAGTAGATGCAACAGATGCAGCACAGTGCGATAACAAGGGAGAAAAGACTCGGGGTCCATCCAGTGTAAGGGAATGATGAAGGCGATGCCACATTTTCATTGTGAGCCGCTCGTTTGCAATATTTGAAAATCATTTTCAGCACGCGATAGAAACGAGCAATTATTGTGCCGCCTTTTGCGCTTAATTTATTAGAAATCTGCTATTGACTTTGACGACGGAGGTGCCATCCACTTGGAGTAAATGTTGTGAGTACCTTGAGCTGCCTCCATAAGTTCCAAGGCTTCTTCACGTGTCAAATTGCACGGCAATTCGTCTTGACGCCATAGGAACGCACGTGGCTTTCGACGTGCATTTGTCTCGGCCGTGAGATCGTTCAGAATGTCCATCGAGTCACTCGAGGTTGAACACAGACGCACGACGCGGGAATTGCCATCAAGTGAGCGCTCCAAGGCCACGACGTTGCTCTCCACCAAGAAATCCAGCGATTGCTTCACACTCTCGCTGCACAGCGCCTCGGCATGGAACAATTGCTGACGCAGAAAGAGCTCTTTCGCAAGAGTCTGTACGCGTCGCACAACATCGCGCTCGGTGTGCTCAATAATGGTGCCCTCTTTGTTTGGATAAAGACACCAGAGACCTTGGGTAGTGAGCCACAATGAGTCCATGAAGGACCAAGTCAACGACATGACAAAGCTCGTGAGCTTTGACGTAGTCCAGCGATTCAAATTTACAGCCACTGTGCTACATGACGCGTCAATGGTGCATGCAGCAGCTTCAGCGAGAACTTGAGCCACACGAGCTTTGATGTCGATAGCCTCGTGGCGACAAATGTGACGCAAAAAGCGCCAGATCTTTTGTGCTTGGTGCTGGACTTCCCTCATGTCCACTTTGTATAGAACTGAGTCACCCTCGTTACGGTTAGCACACTGACGCAAAGCAGCATCCAGAGCGCCGATTACGGCCATCTCGGGCAAGAAAATATGGACCAAATGGTTCCGGTAAAAGCCCAATTCGAGTGCTCGTACCGGGTACTGCAGGTGAGGAGCTACAACGCCGTTGGGTTTTGTGTCCACCTTCAAGATTGACAGAGCATGAGTAACCATGTTGTCGTGTTCCATGTGGGCTACAGTCGCTCCACGTTTCTCTAGTTCTTCAACAAGCCACACCGTGCGAGCTTTTAGCATTTCCTTCGTCACATATGAACGCTTCCACATGAGTAGTGCTGATACAATAGCTGTCGAAGTGATGGTCCCTGAGGATTGCATCCGCTCGGCCACGAGATTAGAAGAATCCTCAAGCGACGAAGTCTCTGTGAGAGGCACTGGCTCACCGAAACGTACGTACGAGTGACCGAGTCGAAGAAAGAACAGATCCCAAACCGAACGGAGCAGAACGACAAGACTCTCTTTTTGCTTGGGTTTGCCCAATAGCTGGTTCGCGTATCCATCAACCTCGTACACCTTGTCGTAGTCGAGGGAAATTGGGACGACCAAGACCGTCTTCTTTGAGTCCTTGTCATGGTCAGCTCCGTCATCATTCCGTGCAGAGCGTGGCGTCCCCTTTGCATAATTGAGAAACATCGACATGAAGCCCAAGCGGGGCTTACATACACGGCCATGGCGCGATCGACCACCCTCAATAAACACTTCTACGGGATTTCCATCGTCAAGCATTTCATGTACGTACTGCTCTAGCACCTCTTTGTAGAGATGATCATTTCGAAATGATCGACGGATGAAGAAACTACCGTTTGCACGCAGGAAGGAGCCCACAAGCGGTAGGTCCAGGTTATTACCGGCAGCAATGCGTGGCAGCGGGATGCCATATGCGAAGCACAAGTAGCTGATAATCAAGTAGTCCAAGTGGCTCTTGTGTGTAGGTGCAAACACAACGCTGACGTCACCTTCCGACGTCTCCAGCACGCGACGCACGTGACGAAGCGACTCCAAGTCAACAAACAGTCCGTGAAATAGCAGGCGCCACGTCTTGGTCAAGAGCCAACCCAGACATCGAACAGCCGGCATGAACATATCAGATTGAAGACTCGCAAAGATGTGCGTCAGCCGCTTGGAGTCTGCAGACGTAAGCTTCGTGCCGTCTTGTTTCATTGCCGTTGCTTCCTCGACTCTATCAATTGTATTCCGGTAGTGCGTGGCAGCCGACGATGGTGGTCGACCTAATAGATTCACTCCAACTCCTGCTCGACAGATAAAGAGCAAGTCTATCATTGTCCATCGTACGTCTGCTAGTTGTAATACCAAATTCGGCTGCTGTTTAGTCGAGTCTTGCATCACCAATGACCTCGCCGTCCTAGCACAGCGTTGCTCGATAGACGCCAGCAGCCACGACGGCTCCATTACATTAACAAAGCTATGCTGACGTCCACTCGTCTTGCTCTCTTCACAGTACTGTATTAAGTGCACCTCATTGTCCTCCACTCGAAAGTCCTGGATCTCCACGTGAACCTCTTGCGTCATCATCTTTGTCCCTCCCTCATGCACTTCCTCCTCGTCTTCGTTCGACACACTGGAGCTTACCCGTACCTCTTCCACGTCTGCCATTGCTCTCCAGTCCGTCCCTAGAGTATTTCTACTCCATTTGTCCATGGAAATCGGCTCCGACTTGAGCAGCAACGGTGTCGTCTTGCTCGCTTTCATCTGTTCCACGCTATCTGTCCCCTTCTCTTCCTTGTGCGCCTTGATAGCCACTACCAATGCCATACTAGACGTTGTCATAGACCGACCACCAGCCTTGACTGTGCTTCCCTGTTGTTGACTGGTCTCTGTCTTCTTCAGGAGTGAGCGCATCTTGTCCTGGTACTTCTGATACCGCAGCTGGAGCCTCAACGCTGCACCATTGGGCACCAACAGAGGCCGCAAATGCACAGGTAATTTTGGACCACTGGAGCCAAGTGGTGTGCATGATGGAGTACCACGCCAGTCGTCCAAACGCGAATGATGCGGCATGTGCTTCTTCTTCCCCATGGGTTTGAGCATTCTCAAGTCCAAAGGTGTGGCAACTAACGATGATGATACGTGGACCGTTCAACAAAAAGTAACCACTTGAGAGTGGAGGTACTATCTAGCTGTCCATAATAGATGTAAATATCGCTTCCACGATTGACCCCTTTTTCGTGACCTATTTTTCGTGACCATTTTTGTTTGTGCCGCCAGTATGGTGATGGCTTTGTTTACGTTGCGGTACGAGTACTTGACGCTGCACTTTGTGTAGTCGCTACGGAGCATTGCAAAGCGTTTCCTTGGAATTTCCGGTCTATGGTGCTGAGACGTGAGGTGCTCTATCTTTCAATGCGTATTTGTGTAGTAGTGTATGAAGCCGCACCTGCTGTCCTTGGCCGCATGCTCTTGCTGTCTAGACTATTTACCAATTACAGAAATACGTACTGGAAGGCTGATACACAAGCACCCACTCTTCTGTTTGCACCGTCAGATGCAAAGAAGTCTGCTAGTACCATCTTGAAAACGCTTTAGGGCACAAGCCACACAAGCGTCACGTGTCGCCTGAACACGATCTGCCGCGACCCTCTTCTTCAACATGATATCCAACGTCGCTAAAACAGATCCAGATGGAGGCCTGTCATCTGATTAACCTTCACACGCTTCAACGTGTGCCCGACTATACCAGCCAGAGCTTCTTTGACCACTGTTGTTCGGGCGTGGCGTCAACTCTTCAGACGCGTCTCATTGCAGATTCTCGCTTTGTGGGAAAGTATCCGTGTGTATCAGTCACAGAGAGCACAACACGGACAAGTTGAAGTCTGTATTCTCCTCGGATATTCTCAGCTTTAAAGCAAGCTTTGTGAGCAAATGGTGGTCAACAGTGGTTTGATGATTCGTGAGCACTTTGAGAAACCCCTCCGACTCTATGTGCTGGTCATATTGGGTGGGCGTGGTAGCGATCTCCAAGCAGCAAGCGAAGGGGAAAAGAACTCGTGAATGTGACATGAACGCGTGCAAGAGTACGAAGAGACGGATGTGGCAGACGCGAGACATTCTTACGCTAGAATGAGCGCGCAGTGGATTGTGTCGGCAGAGCATATCCAAAAAATGTCTGCTTGACTTCTGTTAAAATTCCAGAGCGCGGTTGAAAGGGCCTAACAAGAAGCGAGCACTGTGTCCACGACTTACACGAGAGCTCACATCAAGCTCAATCCAACTACTCTACATAGTTTCCAGACGCGCATCAAAAAGCAAATTGAGGGCTGCTGCTGGTTGGTGAAAGTCGTTCCAGGAGAACAAGCGGACAATCTTGCGCCACACATTTGATCTCTCTTAGTTTGAGACCATGCGTGATGAGAGTGGTGCCAAGAAGAGCAAGTTCATGGAGATGACAGTGGACTAGTTCATGACGAGCAAGCTCTGCTCGCAGTGCCACTAGACGCTTCCGCTCAATAGCTCAATAGCAACCTACGCAGAGAGCGTGTCGAAAAGTCGTAGCATAAAAGGCAGTAGAAAAGAAGGATACAAAAATGGTCACAACAATGAGGTTATCTCTGAAATATACCACACTTAGTCCTAAATAAGTAGCGGGTTAGGGACATCATCCTATCTATAGAAAAGCCGACGTTCAAGCCGTTTCTTTGATGTTTTTGCATCCCTGTTACCTACCGCTCACATCGGTCGGTCCTGTCCTGCTTTGTCATCATGTCGTGTCTACTACTGCCACTACTGCTTGTGGCCACCTTTTCTCCTTTGACTGCAGCCGTGTGTTCATCTTGTGATGTGCCCGACGCTACGGCACTGAGTTTCTGCTCCGCCTTCGTCATGTTCTCAGCCTGTCGCTCTGGAGGCTCTTGGAACGACATGGTTGGTAAAAAGTAGTGCTTTGAAGTCTGCGAAAGTATACTTAGTGGCTATTGTATTGTCAATAGGATGCGATTGCCAGGACGCAGTACGTCAAGTTGGTGAATGGCTCAACGACTTTGGACAGCAAATGCGAGACGACATTAAAACGGACTCAGTGTCTTGCAGTCTTTAATGTCTGTGAGATGGGGACACCCGAAACTTTGTGTCGCGATAGCTGCATGGAGGCAATTGAGACGGACTGTGCGTTGACGTTGTCAACGTTGACATTGGCAAGGATCCAATTGTCAGCCTGTGGCGATGAAAAAGACCCACTGAAAGGGGTGAATGACGAAGGAAAATGCTTTGATACGGATTATGACGGACCGGAAAAGGCCATTTGGGTCATAGGTTTTACCATTGCAGTGGTCTTTTCCTTTCTGGCAAGTGTCGGTATCAACTTGCAGAAAAAAGCATTGAAGCAAAACGAGCTTGTTGCAAAGCCAAAACCGGCATATCTACTGCCGTTGTGGACGCTGGGATTCGCGCTCTGTGTGGTGGGGTCCGTGTTGGACTTTGTAGCCTTTGGGCTGGCACCGCAGAGTCTACTAGCTCCTCTAGCGGCGCTGACGCTTGTATGGAATATGATGCTTGCACCTTGTTTTAACAAGGAAAAACTTGGCAAAAAGGATATCGTATCGACGCTGGTAATTTTTGGTGGAGCTACTATTGCTGTCGTCTTTGCATCCCACACGTCTCCGTCGTACAATCTGGACATGCT
Source organism: Pseudoperonospora humuli (assembly GCA_003991265.1). Classification (NCBI taxonomy): domain Eukaryota; phylum Oomycota; class Peronosporomycetes; order Peronosporales; family Peronosporaceae; genus Pseudoperonospora; species Pseudoperonospora humuli. Next base: position 3,552 of record NQFO01005026.1, on the reverse strand, counting down.
CATACAGCTCTACAGAGATCCACTCACTATTGTTTACTTTTGCGTGATCTTCCTAGTGATAATTGCTCACTACGCGGCTATTAAGATTGTTGATGGATTGTGCTTAATGAGCAAACGACATCGAATTATTCAAATAGGCTCAACGACCATGTGGGCGACCGTGCGTCTCGTAGGCTATGCTGGTCTCGCTGGCACCTTAGGAGGCCAGTCAGTGTTGTTTGCCAAGTCGACGGCAGAGCTGCTGAAGGGCGTTTTCAACGGCGATGCTAGCTGCTTCGTGCACTATCAGATGTACCTCATTGTGCTGGCGCTAGTTGTGTGTCTATTTCTCCAGGTCAGGTATCTGAATGGTGGTCTAGTTCACTACGATGCTTTGTCGGTGGTTCCCGTCTACCAAGCATACTGGGTTATTAGTGGTGTGCTTGGCGGTGTCATATACTTTCAGGAAATTCGCACTTTTTCGGTGTTGCAAGCCGTCATGTTTGTATTGGGAATCAGCGTCAGCATTTTTGGTGTTGTCCTTCTTTCTCGTCGCAAGCACGCTCCATCAATTGCAATCAGCAAGGGCAACGTGGAACGTGGTTTCAGCTTCACGTCAACATCGGAGCCCTCGAAAAGCTCGGACTTGCGTTTGCCACGCGTTTTGGAAGGCACTTCAACCGATGCTGTCGCTTTGGAGAAGGAAGAACCAAATCGTGTCGACAACTCGCGGGATTTGCTCTCCTCCATTATCGAAGCTTTTAACGAAGAAAGCACAACAGAAGAATCTGACGGCGATGACAACAGCCACGACCGGCGAAGTGAAAGTGAAGCTTCGGAATACGTTAATCGTCAGGCGATTGACAATTATCTGGACATGTCCGCAACTGTGGGTCTGTCAGAAATTTTAGGCAGTATGGGCTTTCAGCGCTCGCAAGAGAGCAGTGTACTTCGTGGGCGCTTGTCAAATCGGTGAGTGATTGCATTCTATGCTCGTGTTGATTCCAATGAAACGTGACTAACCAAACTATTGAATTTGCCAGTCCCTCACAGCGATCCATTCGTGGAAGCGTGGACGATATCGAAGTGGGGCTACCAACTGCTATACATGAAGACGTTACACGCAAATCAACAGGCAAACGTCGCTCGATCACATTCTCGAACTTTCGATCTGCCTCCACAAAAGACGAGAAGGACGAGGATGCATCCCCAAGGGATTCGCTTTAATCCTAAATTCATGAATTAGTATCAAATTGTATTTGCCTTTGCTTTTTTTAGTTATGAAAGGCTGAGAAATGTTTCAGTTCATTAACTTCAAAAACTTGCTCTTGGAATCGCCAACACCTCGGACGTAAGGTTACAAGCTGAGATATGGGCGCATCACCGTTCACCGATTCGTCTGCAATAGCTACGTCGATAGCGATGTGCAGAGAGATTTCAGCTGTAGCCTTTGACTCGCTCTTCGACTCGCTACATAAAAACGAAATAGCGTCAATCCGTTGATCGCGATGTGTACTATGGTGGACGTCGTGAAAGCAGGAAAAAGCGAGAGCCTCCGGATTTCTTTTTCTAGACTCCCTTCTTGTTCAGCGTCTTTGCCATTTTCTCTCCACACCGTGCTCTACATCTCCCATCAAATGTAAGCGCCATTCAATTTTGTTAAAAGAATCTGATTTGGTCACAGAATCCACTCTTTGCTTCACTCGATATCATCTGGTATGCGAACGCCTCACATCTGCAGCGATCCGTCTTGTCGGTACTGGAGCACACTTGCACGATGATTTCACGGCTTTTTCTGTTCCTTCTTCTGGTCAATGTCAAGCACTCGAAACGTCATATGTACGCAGACTCGAAGACACTTGAAGAAGTTCTCACGCCAGCGTTGACTGCCGCACTGCCCGTACAGCACTGACCGATGACCGAAGAAGGTTTGGTCGGTGGAATCAGGGAGAAGGGATGACATCGCACATCAGAACATGCGAAGGCTACAATGACATGCCGCGGCTCCATCTGAATCTAGTTCATCGCATTGAGCGCTGCATCGAATCTCATCTTGGAGAAAATGTCACTGCAGATCGTATTGAGCCGCCACACGACACTCGTCTAGCCCTTGTCCTTCTTGGACTCATTCTCCTTGATCGTGCAAGAAGACGTCTTTCTCTGCGGTTTGAATTGAGTACTATTGCTATGTGACGTAACATTCTTCCATTGCTTCCATTGCTTGCATTGCTTGGGCTTGTAATATCTGGCATTCCATCTCCATCAACTTCAGCAAATTCTAGCTCTGCTCTTTGATATTTCAGTCGTCCGTTTCCGCCATGCTTACGAATAGCAGATGAATGTCACCGTCGAGGTCTTGACTCTTGTTGACGGTCTCTCACTCGTCCGAACACTCGTCGGTCTTCTTGCGCTTGCGTCTGGTGACGTGAATACAAAGAGGATAGACTCCGCTATAGTCTTGTTCTGCTTCGCTCACTCGGCAGCCTTTTCAGTCAATGTAGCCAGGTATTCGGAACTGACTTTCCCCACGAGATACGCTCCGCTCAGATCATTCTTCAAACCTGATGTTGCCACATCGAGCGACCAAGTCACGGCTCTTTCAATACGTCTTTTTCTTCGAGAGAGAGAGACGACCGTCATCAACGATCACCTTCGTACAGAGCATTATCGCTGTCTTCTCCAGCGATTTCCATTCAAATGTTGGCGATGTGACGCGTATCGCAAGACGTCGATGACAATTGCTGTCAGATGTTTCCACAAGTTGCAATTGCGATGGTGAATGCCGTCGTGTCAACTGTGGACGCTGTAGACGAAGACCGAAGCCCAAACATGATTCACACACCAAAGACTTGAAGCAGCAGCTACGGGCAGCTCATAACCCGCATGTGTAGCGTCACATGAGCAGTGACAAGTCGAATGTTCCGCTGCAATTTCAAAAGACAGACGTGTTTCTTGCTCAACGGTGTAGTTGTCTTGTCAAACGCGACGTGATCATAGCTCTTGGCATCCCATTTCTACATCTCCATGACAAAGTGTCTTTTCTTCATCGCAACACACCAACGTTTCACTTGTTTGAACGCAAGACGTTTCAAGAAAGTTCCTCCTTTTGACGTCCATCGCAAGGCTTTTCTTTCTTTGCCTCAGCTGTGTTCATTATTTCAATGTCATTGCTGTCGTTCATGGCGCTTTGGGGTCTCTAATCCCGTTCACGATCCAAGCTTTCGCGTCTCAGTGTCACTATAGATCCATCTAATTGCCGTCTTCCTTCCAGCATCGATGCATGACGAACCAAAATTCCATGATCTCCTATTTGTACGCACGTTTATCAAAGTATAAGACTCCGAATAATGCTGTCCCATTTTTGACACTACATGAACATCTGATTGACGAAGACGGCACATCGACAATCGTGCCGCTCTCGCTCTCTCTCACATTGCAAGTGGTCAATGAAATGCCGGTACAGAAAGAAGCCCATGCCAACGGATCTATCGCAATTCATACAAAGCGTGTGGTCAAGAACCCAGATTGAATCACGACGTTTCTGTCTTTCTGGTCTTTTTCATCAAAGACCTT
>NQFO01005025.1:0-40590 GCA_003991265.1 Pseudoperonospora humuli | reverse complement strand
GCAACCGTCTGACGCATGTCACGCACGGCAAAACGACCAAGAGGAGGGTACTCCTGGAACGACTCCACAGTCATTGGCTTCGAAGGCTCCAGAACCACCATGCATGCATCGCCAGACTTCACGAACTTAGGCGCCACTTCGAGCACCTTGCCCGAACGACGGTCCATCTTCTCCGTAATCTCTTTGAACTTGCACGCAACGTGGGCAGTGTGGCAATCAAGCACCGGCGAGTAGCCGTTGCCGATCTGGCCAGGGTGGTTCAGCACAATCACCTGAGCGGTGAAGTCCTGAGTGCCCTTGGCAGGGTCGTTCTTCGAGTCCGAGGCCACGAAACCACGACGCAGCTCCTTCACTGACACGTTCTTCACGTTGAAGCCAACGTTGTCACCAGGAAGAGCCTCTGGCAGAGACTCGTGGTGCATCTCGACAGACTTCACTTCCGTCGACAGACCCACAGGGCCGAATGTAGCGACCATGCCAGGCTTAATGACACCAGTCTCCACACGACCCACCGGTACCGTTCCGATACCGCCGATCTTGTAAACGTCCTGAAGAGGCAGACGAAGAGGCTTGTCCGACGGACGCTTCGGCGCGTTCAAGTTGTCAAGAGCCTCAAGAAGGTAAGGTCCCTTGTACCACGGCATGTTGGGCGAGCGGTCAATCATGTTGTCACCCTCCCATCCGGAGATAGGCACGAACGGGATCTTAGCTGGCTTGTAGCCAACCTTCTTCAGGTAAGTAGTCACCTCCGACTTAATCTCCTCGTAACGGGCCTGGCCGTACATCACAGACGAGTCGTCCATCTTGTTGATAGCAACCACCATCTGCTTCACACCAAGCGTGAAAGCAAGCAGAGCGTGCTCACGCGTCTGGCCCTCCTTCGAGATACCAGCCTCGAACTCGCCCACACCCGAAGCCACCACCAAAATGGCGCAATCGGCCTGAGACGTACCCGTAATCATGTTCTTAATGAAGTCACGGTGACCAGGGGCGTCAATGACCGTGAAGAAGTACTTCGGCGACTCGAACTTCCACAGGGCAATGTCGATCGTGATACCACGTTCACGCTCAGCCTTCAGGTTGTCCAACACCCAAGCGTACTTGAACGACGTCTTACCCAACTCAGCAGCTTCCTTCTCAAACTTCTCAATCGTACGCTTGTCGATACCACCGCACTTGTAGATCAAGTGACCCGTCGTGGTCGACTTACCGGCGTCGACGTGTCCGATCACGACCAGCGAAATGTGAACCTTTTCCTTGCCCATTTTTCAATTACCTGAGTCAAAAGACGATAAACAAAACAGCCAGTCAGCACTAGTAATAACTCATCACATTTGCTTCAACATTGGCCTCTCGAGTGCACGCGTTACAGCGTCCGTACCTTCTTCTCCGCAGAATGGATAATGATCGCGACGGAGGGAGGCGGAGAGGGACCTTTGGCCGTGAATGGATGGCGCAGGAACGTTTTGCGATATTGCAATTCTAGACCAAGGTTTTAGTCTGTCGAGCCAATCAAGGACAAGATAACTGGCCGTGTCTACATGCAGTAAAACCTTTTGAAGAGTGTATGAATTGAGCAAAAGAAAAGACTTCAACATGCCGGTAAATATAAAAATTATCGAAAGGAATCAGAGTGTTGGTCTTCCCACCACATGCAGCATCATGTTGCCTCCAAGGCATTCGTCATTGTTGAACGTCACGTTGAGCTCAAGCATGGGCGTTGAGGTGCACAAGGGGTCAGTAAAGAGTTGAAACGTCGGCATGACGTCATTCCAATTGACTTGAAAGCTTGTGCCAACGTCGATCGTAGGGTGGCAATTGCTGTCAATACGAAAGGCGGCAATTCCTTCGAGACTTTGACAATCAGAATCGGGGTCGAAGAGCTCCACGAGGAGGTAGGGGGAGTCTTGGAATATTGCAGCTGAGAGCGCTAGAGGATTGTGGGTACAATCTGCAGACGCAAAGATCCCCAAGTCTTGTGCTTCGAGGGAGCAATCCATATCGGGCGTAGGGTCGATGCAGTCTTGAGTAGGATTGAACACGACTTGAAGTGGAGAGCCTGAGCAAGAGTCGTTATCAAACACTTTGATAGCTGTCATATTGGTCGGAAAAGTTGCTGCTGCTGCTGCTGTTGTTGTTTGTGCCAGTAAGAACGTGCTGGACACACCGAGAGCGCGCAATCGACTGAGCTGCATGTTTTAACTTGATGCGTCTTGAAAACTTGCTCTTTGTAAATGAAGAAGGAGAAAAGCCTTATTTTGACTTGTTCTTGTCTTTAGTAGCATCCCATCCAGCACGCGATCGTGGGCGTTCAAGTCATGTCAATCCTCTCGATATATGCCTAGAAACAGTCATCCGTCTTGCAAAGGGACACACACACACATATATACACATAAATACAAACAGACACACCACCGACACCTGAATTGCTCGATGATGAAGAGCCACCAAGTCAAAGTTAAGCGCTTGCGGCTCTTTGCACATCTGAAGTAAGCGAGTAACTAAGCGCCAAGTGCACAAGGTGGTGCCAAAATGACAAAGAATGACGAGGAAAGTCACGGTAGCGTTAAGGACGAGACATTTGTAGATAGAGAAGGTCTTGAGGAGAGAGTGCCATGCATTCCAAGCGAGTCCACGCTTGCAGCTCTAAGAGCTAAGATCACTTGCGTTCTTGACGAAGAATGGGCTAGAGTTGAGCAAAAGCTTACGGACCATTTAGTGCCTCAAAAGACTCGCTTGATGGACTGTGAACAACGCGTTCTACTTGCTCTCAAGCAGCTTAAAACAGTGCACGCAAAGGTTGAGGAAGCTTGTAAACGCAAATGTACCGACTTGCAAAACGACGTTGAGCTGTACAGAGCAAAGCTGCAATGCGAACAAGAGGAGCGACGGGAAGAACGAGAATGGCTTGCGGCACTTTGGCCGGACAATGTCCCGCTGCCATCTCTTTTGGTGCCCATCAAGAACGCTCTTGAGACTGCCAAGCGTTCCGAGATGAAACACGTAGGTGATGGCCATACACGGCAACGGTATGAGGCATTGGTGACCAAGCGCGTTGAACGAGAGCGCATTCGTCAACGGCTTGAAGAGGCTTCGCATTGGAAGATCGTATTGCCGGAAAGCGTTGAAGCTAGCGCCAGTCACATGCCATGCTTTACAAACACACACACAGGTGAGACTGTGTCGAATGCCCCTGTGGCCATGCTGTTTGAGGCACCACTCGGCTGGAACATGGCTACAATGGACTGGGAAGAGACTTTGGAGCTTGCCAACTTTTACCCTCAAGTATGGAGGAACGCTGCGTGTCGAGTAGACAACGACGATGAAGGAGAGGATGTCGATGAAGATCTTTGTGGAGCAGATGGAGATATCTCAGACGAGAGCAAAGTGGACGAAGGGAAAGAAGTGACGGACGAGGAAGACAGCGAAGAGGACGAGTTACCGATCGACCCGATGCCAGCGAGAGAACGATATGAAGATGAAGTAAAGCGCTACGAACAACTGAAAGCACAGGTCGAGCAAAGTGCAGCTAAGCAAAGGTCGCTTGCCATGGAGGTATTGACTGCCACCCATGAGTTATTTGAACGGGAGAAAGAGCAACTCGTAGAGGAAGATGCGGTCGTGATTGCGAACGAGCGGAAGCGACGAATTGCAGAAAAAGAGGAACAAGCTGCTGTAAAAGTGAAAGCGGAGGCTGAGCAACGCAAGGTCGGTACGAGGAGAGCGGCTGTGGTGTCAGCATTTGCTCGCGATTTTGCAGTCAAGAAGGACCAAACGCTTGTAGTCGACGACCCCGTCTTTGAACAAGAATTGCGAGACTTTGCAGTCATGCAGCGCAGCGATCGATTGTATCTATCAATGCCGTTGACTCGAGATTCACGAATCCGTGAGCGGCATCGACTTGATCCTGACTTTGTGCATATCAAGCACGTCGAGTCACGAAGGTTGGACGCAGAGAGACTGGAGTTTGACTTGTTGGAGAAAAGCTCTTTGCTACACGAAGAAGCCGCTGCAAAAGCCGACGAATTGCGGGAGCTTTGCGAAAAGATTCGCGAGCGACAATGCCGTATTGAGACCGACATTGCCGCTATCGAGGCTTCAATTGCAGAGATGGAGACAGCTGGAATGCCACTTTCCCCCCGGCAAGCATTAACTCAAGACGAAGAAGCTCGAGCTGCACGTCAGTACGTGGCGGTGGAAACGTTCTCAAGTGACGACGAAGTCGAGAGCAAACAAAACGTCATTGATGCTGCCGAATCAAAGCGGAACAACCTCATCGAACGACACGCGCTGTTGACAGCGTCACACAAGCAGCTTGCAGTCGATTTGGCCGTCTACGAAGACTCTGATGCTCCGTTTGTTGAGCGTTTACGAGATTTGGAAAAGGCCGCGAATGCACGAATGTGGGAAGCGCAAGCTCAGGCTCAAGTGATGCGCGCACGGTTCGTGGTAGAGCGAGCAGCTCGTGAGGAAGCCGTACTTGAGATGCGCGATCGACTCAAGGAACTCGACGAGCATCTTGAAGACGCTTCTGCTTTGCCATTGCAAGCGGCGCATCCTTTGGAACGTGTTAAACTCGAAGCTCAATCCGAAAGGTTAGTCGCATCGCTGAAGCACCAAAGAGCAGAGCTGCAGGCGCGATATGCCAAAGAAGAGGAAGCAAAGGCGCTTTTAACGTCACTAGAGCTGCGTTCGTGTGACTATGTCGATGCAAAATTGCAGGAAGAGACCAAGTTACTTGCCGAGAGAAAAAGCTTGTGGAATCTTAGCTTTACGCTAGCAGACGAGCTGCAAACTTGTCGTCAAGCGATGGGCTTGTTGAGGCGAGACAAGGACCCCAAGTCGACACAAGAGGATGCCAAAGACTCGGAAATGACGCACGAAGACGAGAGGCAAACGAATAGGACCGATGACGTCGTGGATGAAGACCCTTCTTTGGAATCGTACGAAGCAAATGCTCGTGTGCTTGACACGAAGCTCCAGTATCTGCATCAAGTTCGGCGATTCTTGCTCATGTGCTACGACCGCGAGGATCGATGGCGTGCATTGACTATCAATGGTCTCGTTAAGGACACAACATCCGATGAATGGATGACTTCGATGCAAATATCGCGGCAAGAGGCTTCCATGGCCTTGCTACAGACGCAACACGATGAACAGCAGCATATACTGCAGTGTCAGATCAAGTCTTTGACTGAGGATAAGATGGCATTGCAAGCAAAGGTCAAAGAAGTGGACGATAAGATGCATCGTTTACAACGGGACTATCAAGCAGGCAGTGAAAGCGTTCGTTTGCAGACTCAGAAGGTCATTGAAGCTCTTAGTTCGGAACTTGATGAAAGCAAGGCTGTTCACAAGAAAGCAGAGCTGAAGTATCGCTCTGATCGTCAAGAGCTTGTCCAAGAACACGACACAGTCAGACGGGAACTCGAAGAACGACTGCAATATCAAGACGAGACGATTGACAAGCAGATTCATTGGTTGACAGCAGTCAAACGCGAGCTGCACATTCAACGCATTGCCAACGAAGATTTACTCAAGGCTTATCTATCTCTTGAAAAACGTCGCGCTACTGAAGTGAATGACATGCGCTTTCGTATCTCGGCGCAGCTCAAAGCAATGACCAACATTGCCATGTGGAATCGTGCAATGAAAATGGCAGCCAAGGAAGCCCACATTGACGTTGTCAAGATGCAACGAAGCATAGAAGAGCAGCAGCAACGACACAAACAATTACAACGTGGTCTACGTCTTGTCAATTGGCGGCACCGTGTAACAGCACAGGCTATTCTCACTGATGCCAACTTGCTCTTTGCCTTCTTTGCCGATGGCATTGCCATTCTAGCGGGTGCTACACGAGAGACCAACGATGCGCTTCGAGATAACGCCGGCATTGAAGTACTGGCGGCTATAGTGCGGCATTCAAAGCAACAGTCCATACGAACGCTTTGTGCTCGTGTACTGGGTGAATTGGCGTGGAATGCAAATGCTACTGCGAGATCGTTAGGATGGAAAGCAAAGCACAAATGGTTTCAATGGATGAAAGCCCAGTCCGACATTGTGCTTGGCAACTTGACCAAGTCCAGCGTGTCCTTTGATGCTGTAGCCGAGGAAGAGACAACTGGAACAAATTGGCTCGCTGATCCAAGTGCACCCATTGACGGTATCTCTGGCGAGAGCGATGACGATGTAAGTTCCAATGGAGGGAAAAGGAAAGCCAAGAAGCTGCAATTTGTCACGACATGGCAGCAGTTTGACGATAAAACGTTCCCAAGCCTCAACATGGCGAATCAAGAGTCAATGGGTCTCTCGTCAAACGTGCTGCAAACTCTAGTGGATCTTTGTCGACCTCTTGAGCCAACAAGCGTAAAGCGCAATGCCTTACACTCCTTAGCTCTGATCGTACGCACTGCGCAGAATACATCACTCATCGGACGAATGGATGGAAGCATCGCATTACTCGTGGACGTATTGAAAGCCACGTCCGATGTGAACAATGAGGAAGATCCGTCAATGATCCGGCACGCCGTCCAAGCCCTTGCGAATCTGGCATTTCGAAACACCTTCAACCAGCAGCTCATAGTCGCTCAAGGCAGTATCCCCTTGCTACTTCAGCTGTGTGATCGAGCTGCTAGCTCAAAGGATGCTCTCGATGCTGACGTTGACTTGACCTTAGCAGCACTTCAAGCACTTTCACACCTTTCATACGACCACGTCAGGTCGTGTGAGGCAATTGTCGAAGCTCATGGCATGTCCATCTTAACAAAGTTGTGTAATTCATCAAGGATTCGTGATGCCATCGACTTGGAGCTTCACGAGGTTCTTCAGACGTACGCGTCGCAAGTGATTGCCAATGTCATCACTCTGCTGGATAGAGAAGAGAGTGAAAGTCCCGATCGGTCCTACAACGTGGTAGATTGCATTCTTGAAGCACAAGCTCATCTCATAGAGTCTTTGAAGGTGGAAGTCGATTCAGGCGGGGAAAAGCTCAATCTTGACAATCAGAAGCAGCTCAATGGAGATCCGAGTGCACGACAAGAGTCAAAATACGTGGGCGTCGGGGCATTCGTCCTAATGTGCGCCTCATGCACTCGCAGTGTAGCCTTTCATGGTGCAATTGTGCTTGGTACCATTGCTCAGCATGATGCCATTCGGGCAGCAATTGGAGCAGCAAGTGGAATCGATGCGCTCTTCTTGCTTGCTACGCAAATCGATGACTTGCCAATGGTAGCACAGGCGACCTGGGCTTTGACAAATCTCACATGGAATCGGGACAATCACTACCGTGTTGCTCGCTATATTGATCACCTCTACCAGCTCTGTACTTTGCAGCCAAGCTGCCAAGCTCACGTATCATCAAATCAACACGACGCTTCTCAACATGATGACGCAGTGCAATCGCAAGACTTTATGGCAAATCTGGAGCACAGGCAGCAGATTCGCGAGCACGGGTTGTGCATCCTCGCCAATGTGCTCTTTTACAATGATGCGAATCGTCAGCTAGTCGCATCGGACGCCAAATGGATGGAGTTGTTAGCGTGGAATGTTCTCCATGCTGACGGCGCTTTGTTGGAGCACACAGCTCGAGCTTTATGCTCTCTCTCATACAACGATTCCATTGCGCTACACATGGGCTCAGCAATTCTCATGGAAAACGCGAACGACTCGAAGGACAAAGGCATCGCATCTGCATCCAGTCCACTCAACGGTCTTTACCTCTTTATCCAACTATGTGAACGAGTGGGGCATCCTGTCGTGCAGCAGCATGGCGTCTTTGGCATCATCAACATGTGTCTTCACGATGTCAACAAGACCCGCATACTCGCCATACCTCAGGCAATCAACGCCCTTGTGACTCTCAGTGGGCATACAAACAAAGACTTGTGCGACCCCGCTCTTGAGGCATTGGAACTGCTGGCTGATCAGCGTCAAGGCAAATTGGACTACGACGTTCCTTCAGCTCAATCGTTTGAGTCTATCGACATGAAAAAGCTGATCGCATTACTGTCAGACGCCACGAATCCGTCCCTTGTGGCAATGATTAGCGATGCAATCGCTGACAAAGTCTGGAAACGACCGAGCGCTCAGATTCGGCTTCGCAATGAACACGGCCTTGAAAAGTTGCTCGACATGTGCGTAAAGCCATCGCCTTTGTTCCCTTCGGCAACCAGTGGGAGTTCACGTGATCAAGTTGATGAAGTTGAGCGTCGTGTGAGAATCTCGTGCTTGTGGGCTCTACGAAATACCGTAGCAAACAATGTCCGCAATCAAGATCTTGTGAATGCGCTTGATGGTGTTCAACAGCTCGTCACATTGTTCGATCGGGAACAAAAGGATGAAGAAGTCGTGGAAGCTTTGCTGGCAGTGCTAATTGCTGTAAGTATGCAACACGCACGGAATAGTCAACAGCTTGTGCAATTTGGCCTCGACATGCTCGTCAGCTTAGCAGATGGAGTTGAAGAGAGACTGGAGGAAGATCGAGGGATTCGTTTGCCGTCTTTAAACCCGTCAACTCGAGCTTCTTCGACACCCAAAGCTTGCGAGTTACATGGTGAAAACGCGGCACTTGCTCGTGAGCTCCTGTACTTGGCAGCTCCGTACAATACTCGGGAAGATGCCACAAGAACATTTCAGTTCCTAGACGCAAAAGCGAGACGGAGAGAGCGCGTGCAGTCGTCTTCAGCCTCACCTGTTCATCGACGTTAGCAAGTACATGCGAAATGGATTAGATCGATACTCTGTAATCACGCATGGACGGCATAGCAGTGTCAGCAACACGTGTCAAAGCACATGATGATCTACTCAACGTGTTACACATTTTCAGTTGCTGCGCACTTCCTTCCTTCTGGCTGCCTTTCCCTTTGACGACAGACCGACTCGTACCAACGGCTCTAGCTGTTGCAAAGAGAAAGACTTAATTGTGCATGGTCGCTAGATACTCCTTGCATTCCGCCACCTCCTGCTCTCGTCGGGCCTTTGACCAGCCAAGCAATTCACCCATCATGTGCACCACACGCGGCGTCAGCTCCATGGCCACACCGCTGTCGATGAAGGCTAGACGTGTACGACGGCCAAGAATGTCGGTTGCCTTTTGAGCATATTCCTGGCGCACAGCAAACACGACTTCAGCCTCCAAGTACGGGTACTTCGAATGCAGACGGCGCGGATGGTCGCTGCGCTTGCGGTCCAAGAAGCCATTCTGCTCAATCTCGGCCACCTGCAGAGCGCGAGTACCGTAGTTACGCATCAAGTGCTCAGCAACATCCTTGTCGAGATTGTAGTTCTCACGCAGAGTGACCGTGATCTTGTCAAACTTCTTGTTGCACACTTCACCAACGCGGTCGGCACCTATGATGCCCACATCCTTCGTTTTGCAAGGCGAAGCCTTAGCTTTCACCTCTGGAACAGTCTCCACGAGCTTGTCAATCGCATCCTGCGCCATACGACGGTACGTGGTCCACTTGCCACCAGCAATCGTCACCATGTTTGACTTTGATACTTCGACTACATGCTCGCGCGAGATCTTAGCCGTTGAGCCATCGGCGTGACGCGGGTCCCTCACAAGTGGACGAATGCCCGACCACGCTGACTTGATGTCGTTACGCGTGACGTCCTTAGCCAGGTAGCGGTTGGCTTCATCAATGATAAAGTCCACTTCGTCTTTGGTAGGCGATGGCAGCATCGTAATATCAGACTGGGAGTCGGTCGTACCAGCAAGCGTTCCGTTCTCCCACGGTAAGAAGAACAAGACACGACCATCACTCGTCTTGGGCACAATCAGTCCCATGCGGTGAGGACTGAAGTGGTCCGGAAGCACCGTATGCACTCCAGCAGCAGGCACGCAGATCTTCTCCGTCTTCGGGTCATCCATCTGACGAATTGAGTCTGTGAACGGACCCGTGGCATTCACAACAGCGTGGGCCTTAACATCCCATTCCTCGCCAGTCAGTGTGTCCTTCACGTGAGCGCCACGCACTTTCCCCTCGTCGTCTTTCAGTAGATGCACCACTTCGACATAATTGGCCACCGTTGCTCCATTCTGCGTAGCTGTAAGAGCAATCGATACATTCATACGAGTATCATTCATCTGTCCGTCATAATACACGATAGCGCCCTTTAGTCCCTCCTTGCGGAGCATAGGAAACTGGAAAATGGCCTCTTCAGCGTTGATGTAGTAGCTACCAGGCACAAAGCGCTTACTGCCAGCCACAATGTCGTAAGCTTTAGTGCCTACCCACATATAAGGCACTTCCCACCACTTGTAGATTGGGATCATAATGGGCAACGAACGATTCATGTATGGCGCAGCTGAGAGAAAGAACGAGCGCTCCTCTAGCGCTTCATTCACCAGCTTCAAGGCCGAGTAGTCCAGCTTCATAAAAGCTGTCTCCAAGTAACGGATACCGCCATGAATGAGCTTCGTCGAGCGGCCTGATGTACCCGCCGCAAAGTCACTTGCCTCCACTACTGCCGTGTTGAGGCCACGTGTGGCCGCGTCCAGTGCGCACCCCGATCCCGTGGCTCCACCACCGACGATCAGCACGTCAAAGTGCTCCTTCTTCAACCGCTCCAGCTGTGCCGCACGTGACGGCGTCTCATACGGAATGATAGTCGACCCGTCTTCACACTTGATGGGGGCCACAAGGCGCTGCGGCTCTTTGGCTGACACAATAGCGGAGCCTGAGAGGCCGCTAACGCCGACGACACCTGCGCCCAGACCAAGCACCAGGCGCTTTGAGGCGTGACGGAATGTAAAGGACGCCATACTGGTAGTGACTGTCAGTGCGGGTATTGAAGTGATGTGTACTGAGCCTTACGTTCGTTAACGTTCGCTTGAGACGGCAAAATGCGGATTAAGTCTCAGGTATATTCTGGAAGATAGGATTGATGGAAATAGGTCAATTCGAGGGACCGGATTGGTCAAATACAAGCAAAAAATGATGAGCAAGCAAGAATTGATATGTATCGTCGCAGCAGAAAGTCTATTTCTAATCCTATATGCATGTATAGAAATGAAGACGCACACTTGCCGATATATTCGGTGACAAAGCCTTAAGTTTACTACCGAGTATCAGATCGTACTTTGACGCAGGAGATCAAGTGATCAAGAGCAGTAGAGGAAGGAGGAAGGTTGAATGCCGAGTGTAAGGAGTCGAATTGAGGAGAGGTTTCTATAAACGCTTGATAACTGCTCAATAGACACGACCATTCGGATCCTTGATCATAAGACATTGGTCATGTTTAGTTCTTACATCTTGCTTGTATTCATGCTCCCATGTTGGTGTTATCTATTGAGAACGACACTAGGCGCATGTCCGTCCAATTGCAATCGTCATGGTACATGCACAAACGACAATACGTAAGCCAGGACCTTAGTAATGGCATTGCCACATGCAATTGATTGATCTTCTCACATTCCTGTCGTAGATGCTCGTGCTTTGCCGGGTACACTGGTTTCGACTGTAATGCCCGAGTCTGTCCAAAAGGAGAGCCTTGGGCTGCATTTGCACTAAGCACCGATTCCATTCGTTCAGTGCCACAGGAATGCTCCAATCGTGGTCGCTGTAACCAAAGCAATGGAAAGTGCGAGTGTGACACGGGTTTCCATGGCGCTGCTTGTGAGCGTTTGGAGATATGTCGAACAAATTGTAATGGTCATGGTAAGTGCGTGTCCATGCGAGCAATGGGGGCGATTAAGAACGATTACAACCTCTTTCACGCGGCCACTTACGAGACGCCTTGGGACGCTGACCGGATTTATGGCTGCGTGTGTGATCATGGCTACACGGGTGTGGATTGTTCCCAGCGACAATGTCCATTTGGTGATGACCCGATTTCAACGGGCCAGGTAGATGAAATCCAATCCATTTCATGCCTCTGTGATGGTTGCACAGGAACGTTTACGCTGAGCTTTCGAGGCGAAACAACACGTTCGTTTGATGGAAGTATTGACACAGCAGCGACACTAAAAGAGGCTCTTGAAGAGTTGACTACAATTCGCCAAGTGTCGGTCACTTTGAATGGCGGGACGACGTTATGTGACGCTGACGGAGTATCGGCATTGATCACTTTCACGTATGAGCATGGCAATGTACCAGCACTTGGTATTACGTCGTCGCTGTCAGGTGGTATCAGTTCACTTACTGTACAAACAGGTGCGTCATCGTGTAAACGGCAAAGATAAGAATGAGGTTCGAGTTGAGTTGCGTTGCGTACTTTACAGATGGAGTGCCAGCCACGTACGGACCCAGTCCACCGCTAACAGTACAAGGAACGAAAGAGGTAAAAAGTGTGGTAGTCCATACCGACACATTCTGAGCTAGTGTGTGAGCTAACTTGCGTCATTTGCGTGTCTCTCTTTGCGCCATAAAGTGGATCGAGTGCTCCGGTAGAGGAATTTGCAACCCTCTTATCGGTCTCTGCGCCTGTGCAGTAGATTTTGGTCCTAGCGATGGTATCGTTACGTCTGTGACTGTGTTAAAGCCAAAACCGTGGGCTCATCAGTGTTATCCTTGAGCAGGATTGGGTGGCCCAGGGAATATCTTGGACTGCGGATACTATAGCGGCAGCGGCTTGACGACCTGTGCAGGTACAGTGATCCGTCCAAAGTCGTTGGCTTTTTCAGTAAATGAGGTCGTCCTCATGCTCAGGAATTCCTGGATCGGTGAAGCGCTGCCATAATCACGGAAGGTGCTTGGGTGGACCTTTATTCCGATGCTTGTGCGATGAGGGCTACGAAGGCCACGATTGCTCTCAGCCGCAATGTCCCGCTGAACGTGCTTGGGTGGAAGAAGCCGCGACAAACAATGTGGCTCATACTTCGATCGTGCCATGTTCGAACGCAGTACGACCTTTTTCGCGTTTGGAAGCAATCCAAAGACTAGCACCAGCAACTTCTGACTGATGTTTTGATAGGGTCTATGCAATGGCGCAGGCGTTTGTAGCTGTCTTCCTGGTTTTGAAGGAGCCGCTTGCAACCGGAGTAGGCGATAATGATACTAACCTTGTGGAGAGCAGATGCGGTATCTAATGCATGTCAAAGTGTCTTGTCCCACCAGCAACGGAGATGTCTGCAATGGCCGAGGAACTTGTCGAACACTGCGGGAACTGGCAGCGCTGACTCCAACCGCTTTGTATACTGCCGCTGGCTACGTCTATGGGTCAGTCCCCAATGCATTCGCAACATGGGATGCCGACATGATTCAAGGCTGTTATTGCAACAAAGTCTCGCTTGACCGAGGAAGGAACGTGCGTTACTCTGGTTACAGTTGTGCCAAAAGTACGTGATACTTATGATTGAATCTTAATGCGACAAGGTGCTAACTTGTCAAATTCTTCAGTTCCGTGCCCTAGCGGAGATGATCCCTGGACGACAAGCCAAGTTGACGAAGTGCAGACTGTGAGTTGCACAGCTGATGGAGGAACTTTCACACTTTCGTTTCGAGGAGAAACCACATTAGCCATTCCCTATTCAGCATCGACTGCAGCAGTTAAGTCTGCTCTGGAGAACCTTCTTACGTAAGATTGTGATGCGCATTAGACACTCCGTTGGGCATCAGCACTCTAATCGTTTCGGTTTGTAGGATAACAAGCGTTGGTGTTGAATTCTCCATGGGAACTTCTGCTTGTTCTTATGCTGGCAATGGTATGGTGAACCTTGCCATGTACTCCAATGAAAAGCGACGACATATGTACTAGAATGAAAGCTCAACTGATTGACTTGTTGCCGTCTTGTACTTCAGCAATGATAGTGACATTCTACTCCCCGTCGGGAGATCTACCGCTTCTCAGTACATCTGCTTCATCATTGACCCACTCCATGATAACTGTGGTCATTAGCACTTCTGAGACCATAAAGGGAACAAAGGAAGACACTGTTTGCAACAATCGTGGACGATGCGGTGCGTGTGACGAAAAGCCTGTTACTTCCATGTTGGTTGGACTACCTAACTTTGTCTTCTTTATCTCA
Organism: Pseudoperonospora humuli; assembly: GCA_003991265.1. Lineage (NCBI taxonomy): Eukaryota > Oomycota > Peronosporomycetes > Peronosporales > Peronosporaceae > Pseudoperonospora > Pseudoperonospora humuli. The sequence continues at coordinate 26,621 of NQFO01005025.1, read as the reverse complement.
GACGAAGACACAGGAACATGCGTTTGCTCCCTTTATCATGCTAGCAGCAATGCACGTGGAAGCTTTGGCGTCCTAGACGACTGTGGCACTGTGGACGAATTCATGACCCACGGTGTGCTCTAGATATTATCACCTGCATCTCTATCACCAAACACAAGTACCGCTAGTTAGATAACGAGGACTTGGATAGACTATTTGCCTCGAGTAGAACGGTCGTAGGGAGATCTTCGAAGAGATTTAAGACCAACGACGACATCCCTTCACCGTTCAGCTCATATATCGAAGAACCGAGCCAAACTTTGGTAAAGCTGATGGAATGCAATTCCGTATAGTGCTGATGCGATGAAGCCGATCGTGGCATCTCGCCAACTTCTACGCCTTGAGGACGATCTCCCTCTCTCTGATTACACTGACAAGACCTTCTTCCATCGCTTTTGTTCGGACGTGACGAACATTTTGAGACGCAGCTCATCGCACAAAAGAGCTTACCGGACACTCTACACTCAAACGAGAGCCTTCGGAGCAAATGGTGGCCAACGCTGGCGTGGTGATATGTGAGCACTTGCTTGAAGGCCTTTGACACTACGTCCTTCATGGTTGCGAGAAAAAAAGACCTCGTGAAAGCGGTCAAGAATGTGTGCACAAGACTTACATGGCTCGTGTTTGGTAGACGACGAGCGAATTATTGAGAAGCCGCTATTCTAGCCTGTTTGAAAAAAATGCCAGAGCGATGGAAGAAGACGTTTTGGCCGTAGTGAGTGCGTATCATGTAGTGGACACTTAGATGGATCCTTCACTTTGTCTGTGAGTTGCTGAAGATCCTCGTCGTTTAGCACCTTCGCGTTCGACTCGAGTTTGATTAAAGAGGAGTGCACGCTTTATCAGAGTGTTGCCAAGCTGCTCTCAATGCGCGCTGCTTCCATGACACGTGGAATGCTGACGAGCAAGAAACTGCCGATCACGAACGATCAGGACGCGTTTCTCACTCTTGAGTCTCGAAGCCGTCTACTATGATGTACTGCGTGTGCAAAGTGTACCTTGAATGGAGCGGAAGCTGCCCTTGCTATTCAATATGCTGATACTGCGTCAGCGTACTTGTCAAGCTAGACGCAGCAGAGAGCGCGTCCTATTTCAGTGGACACGCAGCGCAATTTCCCGTGTGGCATCTTCGACCATGTACTGGTACTCCTCATCATACTCAGAAAATAACTGCAAATTTCGCCGCCATTTCGTGCCAGGGCGGTATGCTCGAACGGTCCCGCGAATCATTACGCTAGCGTTGATCACCATTTGCTCATGCAGTTTTCATTTAATGTGAGGGCAACCGGCGAGATCATGAACATCTTTGAGTTCGTGTTGAGCTCTCTGCGCTTGATTGTTTCCACCACTCGAGGTTCTTCCGTACGATGAGATGCGGCTGAAGAGCAGTCACAAGGCTCAAACAACAGTGGTCGAAGGAGGCCTTGTCAGTGTAATCAGGCAGAGCGAGATCGTCTAAGGAAAGATGCGACGATTTCATCTGGATCGGTTTGATTGCCTGAGCGCTGCGTTGGATCTCATCTTGGAGAAGTGGATCACAGCGGACCAGCACACGATACTAGTGTCTTCTTGTCCTTCTTTGAGCGCATTTATCAGCAATCTGTCGTCTTCGTCAGCACTTCTTCAAATACTTTTGATGCTACGTACAAAGCACGTCTAGGGGCTTAGTAGCAAGTGATCTTACCAAGAAGTAAGCGAAATGCCGTGAAAGCATTCTAGCATGCGTGATAACGTACCAACAAGACAGATGTGGTGGAAGCGCTGCATATGCGAGAAATCCTAAGGCGAGAGGGAACAGAACAGGCTTTCTATGAAAGAAGAATGTTGCAGTGAAACTGGAAACAAATGTATTCTTTGGAGGCAAATTCGTTCAGGGGCCATACTGATGCCAGCCTCCTTTCATGGTTATAGGCCCAAATTCTCTGCGAATCTCCGCTGCCCATTAACTTCTACGAACTGGCAGAAGTTATCGAATTCTTCCAAATAGTACTTGAGCGCTAAATCTTGCAGGTGAAATTCATTCTTCAACGCATGTGCAACATCAGTTGAGTGTGAAGAATACCAATGAGGGAACAGTTGCCGAATATACATATCACGAAGGTTGATCGCCAAGATGGTGACGAATTTGTATGCGTTCAATTTGTCCATACGTTTGCCATCTGCAAGACGCACGGCAATAGCGGTATCACGGATCACATACTTACTTAGCCACTTTTCCAGATCAGCTCTTTCTAGGTATGGCATGTCCCGCCTTTGGGCAAAATATTCTGTAGCAGCCACCGATTCCTTTGCGGGAGTGATGACTGTTTTGTCAAAGTCCATTTTGTCTCTCTGATCATGATGCACGACTTCATGTTTCACAAGACTCGGAGGTTCGGCAGGGATGTCAAATGACAATTTTTCCTTGGTGTCAGCTGTCAATTTCTCCTTGATGCCACTCGGAATACGATCGGCTATGGCTACCGACATTTTCTTCCTCTTGTGACTCTTCTTCGTCGGTTCACCAGGCTGGACATCGTTTGCCTGCCTTTTAAGCTTGGCCTCTGCAGGCAGCTGGGGTACTACAGCCGCTGGCTCGTCAATTGGCAGCTGGGGTACTACAGCCGCTGGCTCGTCAATTGGCAGCTGGGGCACTACAGCCGCTGGCTCGTCAATTGGCAGCTTTAACTGTTTAAGAATTATGCCGATATCGTCGTTTGAAAATGTCACTCCCGCTTCCTTTCCGGCTCTCTCCAGGACACTAATCAGTATTTATCGTCCACATGGTAGACTTCCGCCTCCTTGTTCATTGTGGTCTTCTCCAGGTTTGTGGCCTTCTCCAGGTTTGTAGCCTTCTCCAGGTTTTTTGACAAATGCTTGATACTGGGTATGTGAGGCTCATTTCTCCATTTTTTGATGGCTTTAAACAGTGGCTCGAATGAATTAGAGCTCAGCTTTAAAAGCTCTCCCCTTTCTTCAATAGCCTCCACCGTTGAGTTTGAGGAACGAAGCCGCGTCGTGTCATCAGAGGCAGGAGTAACGTCAGATGATCCCGGCGTCGTACCTGCAGACTTGGGTCTGTTTTCCTCACTGACGTCGGTGATCTTCGTAGATGCCGCACGGTCGACCAAAGCAAAGGTCGTGACCATGACTAGCAAAGCGATGAATCTTGTGACCGGCATGGCAGTTTGCAGGCGATGAAATATTGAGGTGTGCGCCAATACGAGCAAAACGCGCAATGAAAGATTAATCAGCGATGGTTCGGAAAAGGAGTTCACCGGCCTACACCATGCAATACGTAGAATGGAAGGACTAAATGAGAACCAGATCGCTGCAAAGCACGTATTCATTTGCAAATATTTCAGACGATCTGGTCCGCTTCAGTGGATCAATAAGCCCGATTTGATCGTTTGCGTAATCACGAACGTCGCGCTAGAAGAGTGCTTGCCGAAGTACAATTAAATAAGATAAAAGGGTTCCTTAAATTGCTGATCTCTGTCGCCTGTTGGCCTCATAAAAGACTCTCGTGTACTGTTGCTGTGTAAGAATCGGACTCACGTATAGCAAAGAAGAAATCGATGGTTCAGTGAAGTTACTACTGTGAATAGAACCTTTGGTCGCATGAACCACAAGATTTGAAAGATTCTTTGTATAGTGTACAAATTATGTGCACGATGACGCCACTACGCAATCACAGGCTGGTAGTGTCGCAAATATGCCACGTCTACTCCAGAAGAGCTCGAGCACCTTGCTGGTGAAGCGCCTGATTGCGTACAGCGGCCATGGTCGGCTGCATGATTGCAGTCGACGGTGCCACCAGTCTCGCTATGTCTGGACGTCTTGTTTGAGGATCGGCGGATCCAGATCGGTTCGGTTTCTCTTCCTCTTCCTAGTCCTAATCATCTTCTTCGGTCTGCTTTCATAGCATCAGCCGTGGTGTAGACAAAGGACCTCCAGCTCTACTCGCAGCGCCACCAGAAGTCAGCTGCACAATGGACACGAAGCTACTACCTTCAACATGGTCAATCTGCTCAAGAGTGAAGTGCTAAGACAGAGGCGCATGAAACCCTTCAGACGGTAGATAGAGAAAAACGTGGAGATGCGAAAGTATCCACCCAGGTAGACCTGGATATTGTGGTCTATTGCTGCAGGCAATGCGTCTTTTTCTCGAGGGCCAGCAGCGCGTGCTCTATTCTCCGCGTGATGGCCGAGTATAGCGCTTTTTCGCTCTCTTGCGTTTCCCATGGAGAAACACCTACCACGCGGTCGTCTTCATACCTCTCAAATAGATCGTCGAAGGTCAGCGGTTCACCGACAATCACGCCCAAGTCGAGGTTAGTCTGGGGGATGATGCTAATCACGTTGTTGCTCTCGTCCTGCGGCATAAGCTTCTCCATGTTGTAATGGTACATGGGCACCACGATCGGTCGCTTGGTCGCACGCGCGATGAGTTTGCCCACGCCCCATTTCAGGCGTCCAATTTCTTCTCGACGTGGGCTCGGTCTACCACCGAGGGCTGTTAGTTGCAAATGCAATACAATACAACATGTAACGCTTAGTACTTGCTAAACAGTTGACGTGCAATACAATAGGTGCACCTTCGTCTTGCACGATCTTTCCTTCCGGAAAAATGTGGACCCACGCGCCTTCCTCCACCTTGTTGAAAATGGCTCGTATCATCTATTTGGGCGGCACACATTGTAGCTAAGACGCGTCTTCTGCCAGTATATAGTAAACACTGTGGACTTACCTGGTGGTCAATACCAGCACCACGCTTCACTGGCAACGTCTTGGCACCAAAGAATAGAGTTGATACGAGTTTTCCTTTTGTATAACAGTACTCTTGGCTATTGCAAGAATTGACAAAAAGCTCAAGACCATCAGTTTAAGTCGAAGGTAGATATAGCAGCACCCAATAATCACCCCACCTGGCTAAGCTCCAGCGTCCTTTCCGTGGCCACGCATATCTCCATGGCATCATACTGCACAGAGAACCCTAGTCAGATCTCCACCCACTTCCTCCAGCTAATTGCAACTGCATCGTACTTGGCAATTACAGCAGGGTCGTCAACTGTGGCCGAGTGATTGGACACCGTGATGACAGCCGTCCCCTTCGGCCGCTGCTCCAGCTGCCGGACCAGATGTTCCACGCCCTTCACCGTCGTATGATTCAGTATCTGCAGGTAGAGCTTAGAGGCAAGCGTCACAGCACCGAAGAGGGGTACGCGCGCCACGTCGTGCAGCCACTCGGGGAAGACCTCAGCACGTCGTATGTCGTCATACTTGCCATCTCCCATGTCTGGCACTGGCGCATCGACATGTAACGCCATTGTACCTACACCAACAGACACTGTACCGATGGACAGGGCGCCCAGTGACAGCGAGCGCATGACCGTCCGCCGCAACATCGTCGTCCTTAGCAGATATCTGCTGAATGAATGTGTGTAGCTTCTAAAAAACAAATAATTGGATAAAAACGATCTGCGTTTAACTGGCTGAAAATTGTGTCAAGCGTTGCCTATGTGGATACTTTCGCATCTCCACGTTTTTCTCTATCTACCGTCTGAAGGGTTTCATGCGCCTCTATTTTAGCACTTCACTCTTGAGCAATCTGGATCCGCCCATCCCCGCAACCTAAGCGTCGTAACGAGCGCGATATTGTACAAGAGACTTTGAAGGAGTAACGTCACATGGCTGGCTTCAAGCGATTTATTGCTGGGAAAGAGGGCCTGAAGAAACGACACCCTGAGTACGAGAAGACCCTTGCCGTTGTTCGAGACCGCGAGTTACATGACGCATGTGGAACGACTACAGTATTTCCGAAGCAACGTGACGCTCCTGCTGAACTTCAGCGCGGAGCGGCCATTTCTCGAGTAGAAATTCTTCCGGAAGCGTATGGCTTATGTGGCGATCGATGCGATCTCAAAGCTCACTGTTTTGACAGCGAGCAAGAAGACATGCGTGGCGTACGAGGACTGGAGCAGGCTCGATGGCATTAAAGGACACGCACTCAGTCCAGTGAAAGTATTGGCAAGAGCTTTGCAGAAGCGGGCAACGGTGGTCTACATGACTGAGTTGATGATGAGCAAGCTCTGCTTGCAGTGCCACCAGACGCTTCCTACCGTCAGCTACACAATCGACACAAAGCTACCGTCATCAACATGGTCAAAATCTGGTAAATAGAGAAAACGTAGAGATGCGAAAGTATTTATTCAGGTAGACAGCATTGTTCACTGCTCCCATACGTTGGAACAAATAAGACACGTTTCTTTTTAAACCAGTCATAACCGATCTCATCAGCGATTCGTTGAAATTCTGCTGACATTTTTAGGGAAGGATTCCAAAAGTCTGTTGGTCTCGATCATGAGCTCAACGCCGTTCGAGTTGTCCATCGACACGCTGGACGCGTGGTGTGAAGAGCTTCTGGGCTGTAATCCGTTGACGGAGAATGAAGTAATGCAGCTGTGCTCTAAGGCCAAGGAGGTGCTTGTGCAAGAGTCAAACGTGCAGCCCGTACGTTGTCCCGTAACGGTCTGTGGTGACGTACACGGCCAGTTCCATGATCTTATGGAACTTTTTCGCATCGGTGGCCACGCACCTGACACCAACTATCTATTTATGGGAGATTATGTGGACCGTGGATACTACTCAGTCGAGACGGTGACGCTCCTTGTGTGTCTCAAGGTGCGCTACAAGGACCGCATCTTCATTCTACGTGGTAACCACGAAAGTCGTCAGATCACGCAAGTCTACGGCTTCTATGACGAGTGTCTGCGTAAATACGGCAGTCCAAATGTCTGGCGTTACTTCACAGATGTGTTTGACTATTTGCCGCTCACGGCTGTGGTCGAGAACCAGATCTTTTGTCTCCACGGCGGATTGTCGCCTTCCATCGACACGCTCGACTATATCCGCGGCTTTGATCGACTGCAGGAAGTACCTCATGAAGGCGCCATGTGTGACTTGTTGTGGTCTGACCCCGATGACCGATCAGGGTGGGGGATTTCACCCCGAGGAGCGGGATACACATTCGGACAGGATATCTCGGATCAGTTTAACCACGCCAATGGCCTCACGCTTATTGCAAGGGCGCATCAATTGGTTATGGAGGGGTACAACTGGTCGCATAAGTGCAACGTCGTCACCATCTTTAGTGCGCCCAACTACTGCTACCGCTGCGGCAATGAGGCTGCCATCATGGAAGTGGACGAACAGATGCAGTATACATTGTACGTGACACGACTACTTTGTTTCTTGCTTGATATTGATCTCTGCCTTGGGTACTCTATTGCTTTGCTGATGCTTTGTGCAGCTTACAGTTCGATCCAGCACCTCGTCGCGGAGAGCCTCATGTGTCGCGCCGAACGCCTGATTACTTTCTGTGATCACAGCATGGATAGCAATGAGGTTGACTTGGCGCTACCTGCAATTTATACACTTTCTGTCTTGATTGTGGAACTCTCATTGAGGTTTGTATGCTCGACAGAAAAGAAATCTGCATCAGCAAGTGCAACGCAATAATGCCCCGCCATGGGAAGTACAGAAAGCACAAGGTAGAAATGAAGTGAGCTTGAATGACCAATGCCATTGGTCTTGTTACATCCGGATCTAGCTGCATTGACTCCATTCATTCCGATACCAGGTTATAATTGCGCACTTTCTTGCGCTCGTTGATCATCTCAGCTCGCTTGGATTGCAAGTGCTTCAGTTTCTTTGCAGCAGAGCGCTGGCCAGTAGTTTCACGATCACTTGGTCGCGTGCTTCCAGCAGATGCGGCAGAAGTTGCAACGCTTGCTCTTGCAACAGGTGCTCGTTTGCCAGACAGCATCAGCATCTCCCTGGCTTGTTGTAGTTTGAGGCGTGCATCCGTGACTTTGGAGCTTGAAGTGCCACCGACCGTCGCATTGGAATCGTCGGTTCCTGTAGAATCTTGCCGATCACTAGTTTGAAAGAGTCTTTCGAGTACGGACGTTTTCACATTTTGCGTCGACGATGCCGCCGCCGCTGCTTCTTCTTCTCTCTCTGCTTCTACTTCTTCATCAGCTTCTTCGCTCGCATCATCATCCACTACGTTTTCGGCAATTGTCGGTGGTATACTCCTGGTTGTCCTGCGAGTTTTCGTCAGTTGCCCTCCATCACTTGGTCTTCTGCTTCGTGCCAGAGTCCGCAATTGCTCGTCCAAATCACTTTTGCTGGCAGCGCTAGTTCGATCTGCAACTTCCAATGCAGAACGTATCGACGTAGCACTGGATCGTGCTGAATTTCGTTTAGACCCTGGATCCAGCGACTTCATCATGGACAATGTGCTGGACCTTCTCTTCATGGGTGCATTTTGCGTACTGTAGTCGCTAAGACGATCTCGAGCGATAGTGGCGGCTGTGTTTGATTCGTCGACGATTGGAGACTCTCGAGACTGTACTTGTACTTTTACCATTCGACGGAGCTCCTTCTTCAGTGTTTTGTTATGGATCCGCATCTCTTCCAACGATTGTGTCAGCTCTGCAACCAGCTTTTCGTAATCTTTCTTGCCTGCAAAGTCTACACGAAGAGCTGACGATCTTGACCCTGCATCCGATCCACTCCGCCGTAGATCAGCACGAAGCTGATTGCTTAGCTCCATCAGCTGACTACGCTCTTGAACAAGACGGTCAATATCATCATTGGCGGCTTTCAATTTTCGGTTTAGGTCTGTCACTTGAGCTTCCAGAGCAGCACGTTCACTTTGTACTTGTGGCTCTACTCTCTCCAGCTCTTGGATGTGAGATTCCAGCTCAACAATCTGCTTGCTTTTCATCTCGACAGATCGTCGTGTTTCAGCAAGCTCCCGCTTACAGCTCTCAAGCTCTAGAGCAATCCCGCTATCAGTGCTAGAGTTTTTCGCACCATGGAGTTGAGCCTCGAGTGCAACACAGCGTTCCTGCGCTTCCAATAGCTGTGCGGCAAATTTGGAGGCGCTTCGACTGCCACTAGCTTGGCTTGGAAGTGCCTCCATTTCTTCTGCCTGCTGGGTAAGTGATTCCTTCATCTGCCGAATCAGTTCTCGCAACTTTACATTCTCCATCTCTAGTGCATCAACATTGGTCCTCGTAGCTGGTTTGCGTCCCACTGATGGGCTATCGGTCAAAAGCGGTGACATATCAGGTACTGGAGAGAGCGTACCAGGGTCATCACTCCAAAGAGGTGACGGCGCTACTGGTGCGGGTCCGACAGACATTCTAGTAGCCTCAGTACTTTTAGCTGGATTCTGCGAGTCAAAGGAATCGGTAATGTGTGCCTCAACCTTTGACGAGAGCAAGTCAGAGCGCAGCCGTTGCACCTCATTCTCAGCGTGAATTAGTCGCTCTTCTGTTGCTTGCTTCTCGCTCAACAAACGGTCTTTTGTCTGTTGCAGTTCACGCAGGCGCAGCTTGAGTTGCTCATCCCAATCTAGCTGCTGCTGTTGCCATCGATTTTCCCATCGCATGTTTACTGTCACAAGCTCGCGTTGTAAATCTTCTTGCTTTTCCACACTCTCCAAAAGCTCTTGACGTTGCGCTTTGTCTTTGTCTCTGAGCAAAGCTAGTTGTCGAGCCGACTCTTCCAATCTTTCCTGCAGGCTTTGAGTCTCACGGTCGCTGCTACGAAGCCGCTGCTGCATTTCCTTTGCTACACGATGCTGTTCCTTTTCAAAGTCTTGTAGAGTGCTCCGTACACGTTCAACTTCCCGCTCCTTGTCCATGACTTTGTCGTCTGCATCCCACTTGACATGCTTCAGCTCGGCTTGCAGCGCCTCCACCGTTTCTTCGCTTTCGCGTAGTCGCACAGCTAGAGTTTCCAGCTTTGCTTCGCTTCGGGCGCTTGCTTCGTGCATTTCACTTTTCTTCCGTGCCATGTGACGCTCCAGCTCTTCCTCATACTGTGTCTTTTGCTGCACAAACGCCTTTTCTACTGAATGCAGCGACTGCAAGAGCTCTGCCATCTTCCTTTCATACTCATCCAGCAACTCCTGCTTGACCTCAGTCAACTTTGCCACTTTGTTTTCCAATTCTCTCACTTGCGTCTCTTTTGCCACTTTTACCTCCGCCACTGTCCACTCCAGTGACTTGATCTCTTTTGCATTCTCCTCCATCATTTGCTGCAAATTTTCATTCTTCATCTTCAACTCTTCCACTTTTGCTCCTTGGACATCTGCATCTCGCTTTAGCGCCTTGTTCGTCGTCTCAAACTCTCGCACCTTCGTCTGGAGCTCATCGTTCGCTCGTTGAAACTCAGTCTCCCGCTGTCTCATCATGTCATCAAATGTCACTGTCAACTCTCTCCGTTGGCTCTCCATCTCGTCCTCTTTCGCTCGCAATAGCTTCTCCCAATTGCGTCTCTGAGCCTCCATGGCGTCCTGTTGTCCTCGCATGGCATCGTCAAATTTCCACTTGGCACCTTCCGCTTGAGCTCGCGCGTCTTTGAGCTTCTGTTGGTACTCAACTTCGACTTCTCCGCTCTGTTCCTTGGCACGTTGAAGCTCAACTTGTAGTTCTGCTTCTCTTGCTCGATTCTCGCTTAATTCAATCTCGCGGTCCCTTAAAACGTTCTTAAGCGACGCAAAGTTTGCGTCATACAGCGCCAACTCTTCGTCGCGTCCTTCTAAAAGCTTTAAATTGTACTTAAAATCCTCTTGTAACTTACTGAGCTTCTGTCTGGCGGCGCTCATCGCTGTCTCCTGTGCATACAAATTTGAGATATTGCACCAGATTTATCTAACCCTACTTAATCCACACGCACTTTATCACGCAGCAAAGCCTCGAGGGTACGGATACGATACTCGTTGATATCATGCAGCTCTTTCTCCTTTTCGAGGATAAGGGAACGAATATTCCCAGGCCCCACACGCGCTGCCGTCATGGACGTCGGCGACAAGGCGGCGTCCATTCTCGCGACGATCTAGTGTTTACCCTACACCTTGGATGGTAAACATCTGGGCGAATACTTTCTCAAATTTACGAGTGTCTGATTGACTTTCGACGTGTTGCTTTCATTAATGATGGAGCGTATCGCTAGATAATATGTACGCTATTATCGGATATTTACAGCAGCATAGATATTATCTACCTCCAGCAGTGTGATAGCTTTGCTTCGCAACGACGTCGACAGGATGTACACGCGCGCTAGAGCAAGCGCTAACGTAAGTTTGATTAGCATTCATTAATTGAGACTCGTTATACTGCGCTGGTAGAGATGCTTCGTCAATGGCATTTGTGAGTGTTATGCAATTGCAGTAGTAGCCATTACAAAGCAGTTCATCAATGTTCATTTATGTGTCTCCCGTGCAATTTACAGCTAACAAACAATTTTCGTCCCACCGCTTCGTGTAGTACGCTGCAATTCTTCGTCCACTCTTACGCCAGGCCTTCCATTCTGCTTGCTCTTTAGGAGATAGAGTAGGAAGCAGATCTGTAGTCATCATGTAGTCACTTTCAATGTCATGAAGTGTCATTGAGCTCGTGACACGATCATAGCGTAGACGTTGATGACCCCGCACAATTGACATCTTTCGAAGCGGATCATTGCTGAAGACTAAACGCTCTCCAAAAGCAGCTTTGCGCTTAAGTGAACGGCCAACACCGGTTTGGTTGAATCCCTCCTTTGGCAGCCCTATAATGTCTGCAAGGGTATTGAGAATGTCGTAGTGCTCTGCAGCATCATCGATTGTAACTCCTGCAGAGCTACCAAGTCGACCCTCGGCAATAATCGCAGCCGCCACTCGAGTGCTGGATTCGTCATGAACGCTCCTAGGTTTGACTTCCGGTGATGATCCATGGTCCCCTACGATGACGACGATAGTATCGTTGAGAACGCCCTCCGTCTCCATACGATCCATGAACTTGCCTAGCTCCATGTCTGTAAAGTGCCGCATCTCTAGATAATTTTTGACGCTTTTCGCGCGCTTTTCGCCTTCACAAAGTGCAGAAAAATCGGGTTTCGTGGCCTGGGAGTACCATTTCGGACGTGCTGTGAATGGTCCATGACTCGAGATGGTGTAGTGCGTGATAAATGCTGGTTTCTTCAATTTACCTTCTGCTTGCTCTTGCTTTTGGTCGTTCGTCATCTGGACGAGCATATCTCCTAGAATTTGAAAGCTCAAGTCGTCGTGGATTCCCCAGCGAAACTTTCGTTTTTCAGAATCATTCCAGTCACTGGGTTTGATTCCATAGCGTTTTTCTGCCAACTTCTTCATCACATTGAATTCCCACACATTATCAAAGCCGTGAGTTGGCAAGAAGACGTTCCAATTGTCCAGTGTAATCGTAGCTCCGGTGGTAAAGTACGTCTCGTATCCTTTGGCAGCAAAAAGCTGGGGCAAACCCGATAGTGTTGTATCGTTTCTACCTCCAGAGATTGCAGTCTTCACAGCACTATCGTACGGAACTTGCGCGAACAGAATACTCTCCAACGATCGACTTGTTGGTAGACTTGACCAAATATTGCGAAGAGCGACACCACGCTTGGCCCATTTGTCGAAATTGGGTGTGACAGTCATGTTGGTTCCCTTGAACAGATTGGACGGATCCTTTTCTCCAACAAGATAGCGTGAATCACGGAACCGGAACGACTCAACGCCAATCACCAGTACGTTGGGCGGATTGTCACTCGAAACCTCGACATCAAAAGCGAGACTTCCTCTGAATCCAGTGGTTCGTCGGTAGAGTGTGTCATTGCCAAACAATTCGTATTTCTCTGTTGGATGAATATACGCCTCAACCCAAGACTGCTCGCCATTCGCCAGCGTTGCATCGGCCGGTGGAGGCTGGAAAGCGTGGCCGAACAACTCGTTCACAGTCACGTTCAAGCCAGCAAATGCAACCAGTGGCGAGCAAATACATCGTAGCACCACAATACTCGCGGGTACGGCGACGAGACCTACGAGAATGACACTGATTCGCAAGACAGTGCAGTAGGTGCGATGATCGCTCGCAGACGGCAGCTTGGAGGCAATTTCATCTTCATTCGCGCTTGTCGATATGTCTAGGCCATCTTCGAGGCGAAGCGACTCGTATTTCACTCCATCAACAACAATAAGCTTCTGAGAATCGAGACGATGGACTACTATAAGCGTTGGATTCCAAGTCGATAGATCGGCCCAGCTCGCCATCGCACGCACAAGTGCAAAAATCGCAGCGAGTAGCACTAAAACAGCTGCAGCTTCGAAGCTTTGTTGAATCTCTTCTTCCGATATTGGAGCAGCTTTTAGATAAGCCCTCTCCTTGATCAAGGTGGCCACAAGGGCGAATGTGAAGCGCATGTTGCAGGTTACTACGAGTATCAAGTCGGCAACGAATGGGATCATCATGACGAGGAAGAGTAGCCAGGATACCACAAATGTTGCGATATTCCCGATGACTTCTGCGCAGTGAGCTCGACCCGTGACTTTTTGTTTGAAAGTGTCAAACATCCACAATATGCACGCAAAATAGGTCGTACAGACAAAATCCTCCATGAATCCAAGTCCCAACGTTGCGATCGTGTAGCCCATCGTGTAGTCTTGAGGACTACCGTACATTTCAATGAAATCTTCGAGTGTGAAGTATCGAGCTGTGGAAAAGCAGAATAGAACAAAAGAGTAGACGAAGAGCCAGCCAAACCAGGGACGCCTACATACGTCGACGAGCAGCTTTTTTGGTTGCTGGCCCTTTCGTTCGACGTCTTTCTTCTCAAATACTTCAGTTGCTATCGTTTCATCCATGTCATCGTATTGAGGCTTGGAAAAGCGATATCGTGTCGACTGATCGTCTCGTGGCGTAGTGAAAAACTTCATGAGTCGATGAACTGACAATGCAAAAACAACAATGAGCATGACACGCTTTGGAATTGGAAATACCTTTGCATAATTATACTCTTGAATCATTTCTCCTTGACTTTTTGCCTACATGCTCGCAGAGAGGGAGAGACAGTGTCTGATTGTAACACGTGGACAATAATGAGGAAAGTCGTCAACTTTGAAGACCAATTAAAAACAGCCACATGTAGTTAATTCGCTACTACGCATTACAAACAAATGAGCCCTTGGTGACACCATGAGCAAGTATATCCCCAATTCTTGTAGCTCTTCTCTCTTTCTCTCACATATTAACGACTAAGACGTCATTTCGTTTGCGTGAATACTGCGAAAGGGACATTCATAGTGATCTTAGCGGCAAACACTTGGCCTCGCAGAAATCGACAAGTGGACCCCAAATTTCTGCAGAATGTCACTTTGTGAGGGTACATTCAACTGGTCGCTTCTTCAGTCTAAACTAGCGATGTCGCCTTCTCTCCCTGTCTCTTGATGTGCTCATTAGTGAGCACCTTCACGACGTACATCGCAAATATATTTGAGACTTCACTTTTCTTCTTCAAAGTACATACTTTGGGTAGTCGCCCACGACAGTAGCACATGTCTTGCGCAACTTTTCGATTGAGTCTTCATTGGACCTACCATGTCCATATACGCCAGTCCTAGCACATGCGACGTTTTCGTCAGCGATCGAGACGGACACTACGAACCGTCTGCTCGTCCTTCATGCGTCCACTGCGTAAAGTCTTTGTCTTCTGATCTGCTCCTGGTGTTTTGGCTGTTACGCGCTGCGCCTTTGCCAACGCGCTTCTGTTTAAGTGGTCAGTCATCGCCGTCGACATCAGATCACTCCACGTACTGCACCTTTTCCTGCTGACAGCCCAGCATGTACCGACTTTTCGTCCTGTGGAACGCACGATGTCTGTCCGGACTCGATACTGAGCCCACGCACAGCTAGTTTATCCATGAACAACAGCGCCTATCGAGCCCCAATATGTGGAGAACTTCCATCAATGCCTGTCACTGACCTAGATCCAGCCACGTAGAGTGTTTTGTCGCCTGCTATCGTCAGTTAAATATCCGTAATGCTTGTTGCCCTGTAATCAATCAAGTCGTCGTGACTCGGAATGTTGCGCGACGTTGCATCACTGTCAATAAGCCATCCCGCTGATCGGTTTTCACCAACAGCAAACACAGCATCTTCGCTGCCGTTGCTCTCCTGGTTCGGACAGTCCCCTCATGTGCCCAACTTGATCACACTTGAGGCACTTGCCGGTAGAACTCAACCAAAAGTGAATGCTGCAATAATTGTACCTGATTCACTATAATGATAGGCAATCACAGCTCGACGTTGACCTCTAGGCTCATCAGCGTATGAGTGTGCATTAGCCAGTTGAAGTGCTAAGACTTGGACTTTCAGACGGTATCCATCCACACTGCTTCCTATGAAAAGTTTGCTTAAGTTGTCTAGCATTAATAAATTTGATTATGCACATATTCATTTCTATACATCCAATCCTTATCATTTTTAACAGTCTACTTTGTGAATTTGTTCCTATACTTATCCCTCCGCATGACGCAGCTTTCGTATCCATCTTGAAACCTGTTTTGTAGTAATTGTTTGATGCCAAGGCGCTGGATTGTTGAATGTTCAACTATTTCACGTTCCTACGCCTTTCTTTGTATATTCGAGCACTAACATATTAGTGCTACTTCATAAATATCTGTCAAAATAGACAAATAGCTATTGTGAATCTGGATTTTTACACAGAAGGCTGTAGAAATGTTACTCAGAAATGCATATCAAGCACGAATATCAGTTTAAGACAACCGATGACGGTGATGGAGCTCCAATCTCGGAATGAGCACAAGCGAGAACAAAGTCTCGAGGTACGGTCATGGAGGATGCTATCAAGAAGGTCAAGAGCTTCTCTAGCGTCACATATCGACTGAACACGAACTACCGTGACTTTCTTCTTCAACACAAGATCCAATGCATGTGCTCATGCGCTGAAACAGATCCAGATAGAGGCCCGGCATCTGTCAATCTCCACGCGCTCCGATGTCTAAAGAACAGTCTTCCTCTCTCCGGCTACACTGACAAGACCTTCGTTGACCAATGTTATTCGGGCGTGACGTCAACTCCTCTGACGCGTCTCATTGCAGCGAAGATTCTCGTTTTGTGAGAAAGCATCCGTGTGTATCAATCACAACGAGCACAACACAAATTCGTTGAAGCTGTAATACTCTCAACTCAAGGAAAGCTTCGTGAGCAGATGATGGTCAACGCCGGCGTGATGATTCGTGAGCACTTCCAGAGACGCCTCGGACTCTGCGTATGGATCACGTTTAGAAATCTTGATAGCAACCTCACCAAGCGAAGGAGAAAGAAGCCCTCGTGAAGACTACATGTGTGACACTGACGAGACGGATGTGACGGAAGCGCTGCAAATGTGCGGTATTCTTACGCGAGATGGCACCGACTGGAGCGCGCAGTCGAATCCGCGGCCAAAGCGTATTCTCAAAAATGACCTGGCGCTCTACGCTCGACTCCTGGAAGTTCCAGAGCGCGAGAGAGAAGAGGATGACGGAGGTGCCGGAGTCCGGGCGTTCTCGCTATTCCCTGTCCACGACTTACACGAGAGCGCACACTAAGCTCCATGCGACTACTCTGCATACTACTGTGAGGGAGATCCTTAGTCCACAGCAAGGGATGCGCTGCACTAGGAGAGGAAGAAGAAAGACTGCCTGGACTGGACACGCTAATCTCCGCTATCTAAGCGTCTTAACGAGCGCGATATCTTGCAAGTGACTTCGAAAGATTAGTAGATCAAAAGAAATGGCACCTTGAGTACAAGAAGATCCTTGCAGAGACAAGACCGCAAGCTACACGAAGTTTCTAGAGCAGCTGGAGTACTTGTGGAGCAACGTTGGATTTCTGCTGAATTCCATCCCGGACCGGCTATTTCTCAAGTGGAAATTCTTTTGGAAGCGCATGACTCGTGTGGCGGTCAATGCATATTGTTCTGACGGCGAGCAAGTGGCGCTCGGAGACTGGTGTGAGTACGATGGCATAAAAAGACACATAGCTGGTCCAGTGATAGGGTTGTAACAGGCGTTTGCGCAAGCGCGCGACCGTGGTCTCTATGGACGAGTTCATGACGAGCAGGCTCTGCTCTCGTAATGCCACCGCACCATCCGTCTGTCAAATGCCCTGCCCCTATGTACGACAAGAAGTTGCGGAATAGAGGATGCGCGAGAATGCAGCAGTGGCTGCTCGGCGTCGATATGTCTTTGGCAGCGCTTACACTTCAATCGAGCACAACACGACAAGATAAATGCACGTGGTTCTCCCTTAGGTTGCCGTACGCGTTCGCCGGCATTTTGAACCGAGGGTGCGCCAGTGTCGAATCGTGATTCTTGGCAATATACTCTGCGTGGTCGCAACGGAGCACTCCGACGCTTTTGCGGGAGATCCCCAGCCACAGCCCAATGTTAGCGCTACATAACTGGGACCGCGACATGAACGCGTCCATCAACATGCTGGCAATGTTAAAGAGCAAGCAAGCTTTGCAGTGAGAAACACATGGAGCCTCTCAGAACGGTGTAGAGGGCGTCGTGTAGCGTAGAAGAAAGTGT
The DNA here is from genome assembly GCA_003991265.1 of Pseudoperonospora humuli. NCBI lineage: Eukaryota > Oomycota > Peronosporomycetes > Peronosporales > Peronosporaceae > Pseudoperonospora > Pseudoperonospora humuli. The sequence goes on along the minus strand of NQFO01005025.1, from coordinate 9,160 downwards.
TCACTCAAAACCTAAGAGCGATTCCCGCAGTGCCGTAGTATGCATGGTAGACAGGCAGTTGGAAGACGAACGAGCAGAACATTCAGTATATTGAACAGACGAATGGGTCTGGTGGTACTTCTTCGTCCATGGAACTGCCCGTCCCGCGCTTCTGCAGTACCTACTTCAATCACAATCTCTGATGCGCGCGCGCCACAACGGAGGAAAGTGTCTCAACGTTCAAAAAGGGCTCTTTTCCATCCAAATGGACCCAAAACGACCACTGGACTCTTCATTCTTGAGATCACGCAAACAACTGAAGCCAGTCGAAATATCTGCGAAACTCGACATTAACTCATTTGTCCGCCATGAAAGTCCCAATCGGTGCCCACCGCCATGTTGGGACTATTGATGATGACTTGATTGAAGCTCTCGGCTATTTCTCAGAGGAAGTGACGACTCCGCTTGTTACACCTTCTAAACATGACGATACGGTCAACTCAATGTTGCACTCGCTCGAGATCGAGGAATTGTTTTCCTTGGACGAGTCCAAGAATGTGTCAGAGGGGTCTCACTTTGCAGCTCAAGGACAAGGGCAGACGTCCTACAAGAAAACTGATGGACGCATGAGACCCTACTCGACATGCAAGCGGCGTCATCGCAGACGTCCAAAGCATGAACTTGACTACCTGCGCGCAAAAGTGGTGGAATTACAGGAAGAATTGGCGAAATGCGAGAAAGAAAACGCGCCAAATGCCGTGGAAGAGCTGCGTCTTGCGCCAATTGAGCCAGCGACCAGTTGGAAGGAAATTGCGCAACATCAACAGCATCAAATGGCGCTTTCGATTGATGAGAATCGGAAATTACGCAATCGATTGCTGGGTCAGCTGCAAGTTGCACGCGCCTTTGAAGCTGCGATTCAACAGCATCAACATGAAGCTGCCCTGCTGTGCTATGACCAATTGACAGACACGGGCATGTGTAAAGTGTCTCGGTCTCTGCAAATGACCGACGAGCAGATCTTTGCCCAATTGAACAGCAAACTCGAGTTGCAGTTTGAAGAAGTTGACAGTGTTTTCACCACGCGTGGCTTATCGCCAATGCTCCACGAACTTCAAGGTGGCTTTCACTTCAAACGGGAAGCCAATGGCATGTCATTTCGCCATGAAGAAACGAGGCTGTTACCGTTTCCATTGCAGCAAGTGCATGATGCAATCTGGAATAGTTTGCACAATGGTTTAGTGGTGAAGGATACGACGGCGCAGTTACTTGACCACGACCGTTCTAATCTGATTTTTCGAGATACAATCGATCTGTCCAAGTCCCATCGGATCAGTATTACAAAGCGATCAGCTTTCCGACGACATGTTGAGAAAGACAACGTGGTGTTTGTCTGGAGTAGCTACGTTCAGATTGACGGGTCAATGTCGGTGCGTCTTCTCGAAAAAGGATGGAGCACATCGTCGACTGTTGATTTTCACAAAAGTGCGATGCTGGGGAGTAAGAACTTACGCAACTTTGTGCGAGGATGCATCACGCGCATGGCCATTCAATTGGTGCCCGAAGTTTCCGAGTTTCAATCGGAGCAAGAGGCTCAGCTGCATGTGGGAAAAGTCACGGACCTAATCATTGGGACCTATCACCACAATCTGGGCTTAGTGCATGAAGTTGCCGATCGACTCTTAAAGTCGACAGCGTAAACCGTAACAAGCGCCATGGGGTCAAAGTTGTAGTTGGTATTCACAGATTTAAACGTTGCAACTTCGCATAACAGAAAAAGATTCGTGGACGTTGATCACTCCACTGGTGGACGATGATCACTCCACTGATGGACGATGATCAGTTCGCTAATGAACCTTTGCCATTGTCTTTTTCTCTTGCACGCACTCAGATAGAAAGCTCCAGGTACTCATCATGGCAAGCGCCAAAGTTACGAATGTCTCGGCAACTCTCAACGGCATTGCACCACTTGATGATGACTTGGCGACGGAATCACTCAAGCCCCTTTTACATGGGAAAACACAATGGTCGCGACCTGCCAAGAGTGCAATAGTGTTCTTGGCCTTTGTAGTAGTGGGAACACTGGCGCTTGCAATGGAGATGCAGGTCCTTCCACGTTGGGCTAGCTTTGATCCTCGATGCAGTCCTCAAACAATTGACATTGATACCATCAACTATCGCTCAGGCAATCGATTTGGTGCTATGCTCAATGGCATGAATACGCTCAATGCACCAGCTTTCCGGGACAAACACGAGGTGTTGTGTACGAACGAGAACGCTGCCGAGCGAAAGGCAGAGTACTGCCTCCCCATTACAAGTCAGGACGACCCGGTCTTTTGTGCAAAAGCGGACCGTATCAGTCTGCTCGTTCGACAGTCACCTCTAACATTGTGTCGCTCCAGTGTCTTGCACTTGGTGCTGCTGGAGGTGCTTGAGGAGTTGCAGGAGACTGGTGCTGCTCCAAGCATCAATGCGACCATGGACACATCCCCTACGTCAACGGTTAGTATCGAATACCGAGGTGACATTGCTCATGGCGGTTCGCTTGATATGGCACTGCAGCGTAAAGGGTACCATCTCTTTGAACACGATGACAAATGGAGCGTATGTGTGGCGCCAACCCACCCTTTAGCCTCGCATTTGTATGACCCGGATCGCCAGATCTCAGTGCCGTGGACGACGTCCTTCATGTTGATCTCGTGAATGTCGGTGAGATCACGATCAAGGTACTCTCACATCTTGGCAATATGTGCTCCCCCAACATGGTAGATGTCCAGAGTATTGAGCCTGTAAAGCCCAATCGATTCTATGCAATCTTGCAGAGCATGAAAGCCCTTCCACCACCAGTTTTTCAGGGCGAGCACATGGCTCTCTGCAGCGATCAAGATCGCATGAATCGGGGGTATAGCTATTGTCTGCCCGTTTCAGGACGCAAAGTCTCGAGCCTTTGTGCTGGGGCTGATCGGATGGAGCTCCTTGCCCACCCCACAGCCTCAACACGATGTTTTGCCTGCATTCTGCACATGCTTCTCATGGACGTCTACGATGAGCTACAAGCTACAGGACTCGACCCAATTGTGACGTTTGGCACGCTTTTGGGCGCCATTCGCAATGGGTCCGTGATTCCGTTCACTGAAGATGTCGATATCGCGTACTCAGGCACAATCACAAGCAATGGAGCATTTGCTGATGCGTTATGGAAACGAGGGTATCATCTCTTTAACTATAACATTTGGCGCGTTTGTGTCGCTCCAACGCACCCGCTTGCCTCCATTCTGTACGATCCAGAGCGATCAATTGCCCACGATTACGAAGTGCCCTACGTGGACTTGTATTCCTTGCGGAAAACACGCTATCGCGACAACTTGTGGACAATGGATGAAGCCAAAGGCACGTTCCCGAGTGATCGCATTGAACCTTTTTCCCAAGTCACAATCAATGGCTTGCCATTCAATACCGTGAAAGATCCGCACTATTTGCTTGAAAAAGAGTACGGGAGTGACTATCTCAAGCCCCAGCCACGCATGCCTCAAGACGCAACGAGCACTTGAAAGTGTTGGAGAAACCTCATCTAAGAGCGAACCTTGAAGGCAAAAGACAGCCTTTATTCAATCTTTACGCCCATTTAGCTTTCTTGCTAGTCGTAGTATTGGAAACATTGACCCCTTGCAATGGCGATGCACGTCCTTCCACCTGTGGTCCTCAATGCAGCCATCAAACAATCGACATTGACACCATCAGCTATCGCTGATTTGATGCCGTGATCAATGACCTGCATACGCTCAATGGACAGCCTGAAATTGCTTCCAATCGAAAGATAGCGTACAATGTCATTGCATGCAACAAGTTCCGTCACATCCTAAAGCAATCAAATATGCAGAGATCTACTGCAATTCACATCGCTGCAACGCGTACAGCAGTAATCAACCAAGGTTTACAAGTAACTGAAGACGTTGCGCTCGTACTGAGGAAACTGTCAACTTGACGTACACCACGAGTCTCTCGTGGTGCTCACGTCAGTGCACATGCAATGACACGCACGCTTGATGACGAGATCAATACGACGAGAAGACGTGACCAAAAATGCTACTAGAACTAAGTAACGCACTTGACTTGACAGCCTCGGAGGTATTAGACAGACGGACGATGCTGGACAATTCGACGTCTCGAGTCATCTATTACGTCAGACTACCTGACTGTTTTGACGTCGTACACTCCACCTCATATTAGATCCACAGTCTAGAGTCACCAATGATGCCAGTGCGTCGGTCGTCTTCTGCGTCCTCTTCACCACATAGTGTCGCGTTATCAGCGCCTATGCGTCCGTCATCTACGCATGCTCTTCATCGTCGAGCTGCTCGTTTCGTCGCCGCCTTGTTTCTGCTGCTTTTGCTCGACAAATGGTCGCGTTCGGGTCCCCATCATTTCGAGGAGCTGGAAAACGAGCACGAGCTGGAATTCTATCCACTCGAATTGCTCCAAGACGTGGACGAGATTGCACACAGCGACCGCATGCACCTCGCCATGTTGCACGAAGCATGTGGGAAATACCGCCATAGCGTCATCACGTCAGACTTTGGGCATAATACGAGCACGAGTAGTCACGTCGGCAGGTTGGACCAGACTGATGCCAACCTAAGGGAACAACTCGCGCAATGCCCCGACGTGGAGGTGTTCCTGCCTTCAGATATCCGAGGCGACGGCTACTGCGAAGACGCAATGAGCTACGTCAAGTGTAAGTACCTCCTTTTCTCGTACACGCGCGTCTTACCGATTGCCTTTTGGTACTGGAGTTAGATTTGCAGGGACGAGCACTGCCGCAATGGGTTTTCGACGTCAAGTTCATGGACGAGAAGACGAACAAGACGCTGACGTACCATGACTTGTGCCCTACGACGCCGTTGATCTTTATGAACCATTTCTGGAGAAAAGTGCCGGATGATCCGTCGTGGCCAGCGGCTAAGCCTGTGTATCTCATGCCGAACGTCGAGATGTACGAACTAGAAGCCAAGCATTACTGGCGGGCCGACGTCGTGCTGTGCAGGACCGCTATCTGTACAAGACGCGTGAGGATGTGGTACCAACAGGAAGGCAATCCACGGCATACAAGAGTGCTGTATACAAGACACACGACGTCGGACGCAAAGCTGTACGCAAGCCACCAACTTGGCGCAAACGCCAATGTACCAACCAAGAACTTTTCCAACGTGCACTTTGTGCATACCGCTGGCAAAAGGTTCGTTCGAGGCTTTGATGACGTGGTTGAAATTGCCATTAAAGTTGACTTGCTTGCCCTTCTTGTGACGTCCTTGCAGTGTCTTCAAAGGCACAAGCGCAGTGTTGGACTGTTGGCTCTCTCGTCCCGATTTTCCGCCCTTGGACGTCTTTGTCGATTACGATATCTACAATAGCTTCATGGCAACAACCTACGACGAACAGATTCAAGCTCAGTCCATGCCCCAGAAGGTTACATTATACACCGAGCGCGTACCCAACAGCTTGTTCGGCCGAATGATGCTCGAGACGGCATTTGTGCTCTGTACGAGCGTCTTCGAAGGTTATGGCCACTACATCAACCAAGCGCGTGCAACTGCAGCACTGATCGTGACTACGGATGCCCCGCCCATGAACGAGTTACTGTCACCCGAGTCGGCAGTTCTTATCCCGCATCCAACCACTAACGTTGCGAAACAACTGCTTGGCGGCACTTTTGATGGCACACATGGTCTACGCGGTGTCAAGGGCATGGCCACTTATGTAAAGGGTGCGGAGATTTGCGCTGCGATCGACCGCATTCTAGAGATGACGTCGGAAGAGCGGCAGACGATGGGAGAGCGTGCGAGAAAGCAATATGTGCTGGATACTCAAGTTTTCGCCGCTCGGATGCAGGAACTACGGCGTTTTTCGCGAGCACAAACTGTGCCATGGTATTTGCCGTAATCTAACTAACATGAATACGCTCTCCATGTGGAGGGTAAGTCCAAACCACACGCCTTGATTACTGTTCAGTCTCTGTCGGCGTCAAACGATGCGCAAATCGTCATCTGGCTTCAGGATTCTTCCGCCGGTCCCGGCGTTTGCACAAATTCCGGGCGACGCGCGGCAGGAAGAAGTTCCGTCTCTAGCTGACACGTTCATTACAAAAAATGGCTCAGCAGTTTGCAACGATGGCGGACGCCCCAATGTCTCCACTCAGTACTAGCTTGAGTGACGAGCTGCTCGCGGGACTGGACGAGCTCTTGTCCATGATCCCGACGTCGGCTACAGCAACGGACTCACTCACTCAACTGGCGCTAGACACCAGCTTCATCGACGCCTTTGGACTCCCGGAAGTGCCCAACCCGTACGACCAACCACCAGCGGAGGAACTGAAGCTCAAGGTTGAGAAGATAGAGCAGACTACGAGTCTCGTGCAGGCTATCGCTAATCACCCTCTGGAACCGCAAGGACCGCAGCAAAGTGGGCCACGAGGAAAAGATGGTCATATGACACCGTATTCAAAAGCCAAGCCGCGGCGCCGCAAACGTCCAAAAGACGAACTCGATTACCTCCGCACAAAGATGGCGGACCTCGAGGAAGAGCTGACGAATCTCAATCGCTCTACACGAAGGTTTTTGCCCATTAGCGATGACGACAAAGAGGTGGTTGCACGATGGAAACAAGTTGCGGAACGTCAGAAAGAGGAAGTGAACAAGAGCATTGTCGAGAATTTGAAGCTGCGTGCTATGCTGATGGGCCAGCTCAAGATGGCCAGGCGACTAGAAATGGCGATTGCTGATCATCAGCAATTGGCCATCCCACAGACTCTTTCTTGGAACCCAGTCAAGACAGGTGAGTTTGGTATTGTCAGCAACAACCCACGCGCTTCGAGTGTATCGGATGAACTGATGTTTGCTGAGCTGAATCGATGCCTCGAGGTGCAATACGCTCAAATCGATTCACTCCTGCAAGCCAGTGGGATTGCCGATGTCAACTATGAATCCTTGGGCACGATTCAGCTCCAGCAAGATGCGCACGGCATCTCGTTTGGATACAAGGAAGCTCGTCTCTTGCCTTTCACAATGCATGCCGTGGCCAATGTCGTGGGGTCATCCTTGCTTTACGAGAGTGACACACCCGGTCGTGTCCAGGCTCGCATGCTTAGCAAAGACCATCTGAACGCCACAATCATCGACACAATTCAACTGCCCAAATCCCAGCGTACGCAAGTGTTCACTCGGCTTGCAGTACGCCAATACTTTGAGCATAATCGTGTGGTGATGGTTGGAACTGGCTCTGTGGAGATTGCTGGCTCGGTCTTCGTACGTCTACGTGGAAAAGGATCTGTCGCGATATCGCCGTTTGACTTTACCGGAGGCAAGTCACCCAATGCAAGTCCTGATGGGTCCATTATACGCTCCGTGGTGGACCTCAAACCAGAGGCCATGGAGTTTAATGCTGGCACAACTAGTAAAGAACACATTCGAGAAATGACAGACCTCGTGCTTGGAGCATATCATCAGACTTTTGGACTCCTCAATCAAGCGATGGAAAACCTTCTACTCAAGGATCTCATGAGCTCACCAACATAAGAAACAAACAAAACGCAGCCAGCATTCCCAGCAACAGGGACTTTGCTTGATCTTTGGACGAGTTAAAGGGGCTCAATCAAGACTTTCATCCATCCACCATCTTGTCCACCATTGCGTCATTTCTAAGTCTTTTCAATCATTTCTATCCTATGCCAACTAGGAGTAGAAGCTATGTCGTATGATCACGGTTCACTCAAAGTATCCGATGGGGTCTGAAGAATGATTTGCGAGTAACTGGTAAGGTACATTCGTCACATTTTCTGTGCTCCTGCCCATCGTCACAAATCGCATTGCACTCTGCAATGCAGCCTTCCGGCAGCCTAGATCTCGATGGCGACCTTGACAAGGAGCTCTTGGCTGCTCTCGATGAGGTGCTGTCTTGTACCAGCCCATCAGCTCAACAGCTCGTTGAGATTGGCTACGATTTAGCCGACACTTTCGCACCGGGAGAGTCTCCACCACTTGCAGCCACGCAACTACAACTCGAGCAACAAACAGCAACGTCTTCTCCACCTCGGAGCCACCATCGTAGACCCAAAGACTTGCGGACACTACCTTATGCGAAAATCAAACCTCGTCGGAAGCGGCCTAAAGACGAGCTCGACTATCTACGAGCTCAAGTGACAAATCTACAGGAAGAACTGGCCAAGTTGTCGTCCAAACAGGTCGCAAGTGACGGCAGGGGAGACACGAGCGACGAGTTGGACGCCCAATGGAAAAAAATCGCCGTCAAACAGAAGGCAGCGGTCGACCGCTCGACCGTCGAGAACCTCAAGCTGAGGTCGATACTCGAAGGTCAATTGAAAGTGGCCAAGAGTCTGAAGGCGGTCATTCAACACCAACAGCAAGAAACAGCACAATTGTTGCTACCGCATCGTGCCAAAGCAGAGCAAACGATTATTGAAAAAGATCGGCAGCAACGCGTGACGAATTTGTCGGACGAAATGATTTTCGCACAACTGAATGTAGGCTTGGACAAACAGTACGCGGAGTTTGATACGGTGATGAACAAGACAGGGCTGTCCAAGGTACAACAGAGCTCGGCTGGTATCTATACGATTCATAACAAGGATGGGATCGCGTTCCGTCATGAAGAAGCTCGACTGCTACCGTTTGCAATGTCCGCAGTTCATCGCGCGATGTGGAGCTGTGTGCGCTACGGTGATGCTAACAACCTACCAAGTCAAATTCATGTGTCCGATGTAAACAACGACCACTTGAACGCTACAATTGTGGGCAAAGTGCAATTGCCAAAGGCGCAAAGCGTTGACACACGCGCAAGGCTAGCAATGCATCGGCACTTTGAGGCAAACCGCATTGTTGTCGTGTGGAGCGGGTATGTGGAAATTTTTGGCTCATTGTTTGTCCGTCTGCGTGAAAAGGGCTATTGCTCGGCCTCAGCTTTTGACTTTAGCAAAAATGCTGAAGTGAAGAAGGACGAAAATGTTGCCAATGACAGCTCTGTACCAGGCTGCGTCTTTCGTTTAGCCCTTGAGATCAAACCCGAGATGGACACCCTCGACTTGAAACGAGATGCAAGGGAGCACGTTGGCGAAATGACCGATATCGTCGTTGGTTCTTATCATCGAAACTTGGGGCTAATGTACCAG
>NQFO01005020.1:0-20240 GCA_003991265.1 Pseudoperonospora humuli | reverse complement strand
ACGAAGATTACTGGCACGAATGGCTCAGTCGTGACAGTGACCTTGGAGCCTCGAGGGTTTGGTGCAATCTACGTGGCCAAGGCTAACGCTGACATCAGTCAATTCCTCGACGAAATGCGCGCTATGACTACCAAATCGCTATCGGAATACTCCACGGCAAGGAGCTTGCTTCAGCAGCAGCTTCGTCGCAGTAACACTGCGAATGTACGAAATGAAACCACCTCCGATGATATGGTGCGGGTGTCTAGGACTACAAATTGGTGGTTCAACGTCAGTGGCGTGCAGATTGAACCCGTTTCAGCTTGGACGCCAGATTCCACTCAGTTCGGAACAGGAGTACAATTTCCATGGGAAAATCGTGCTTGGAACAACCACTCGGTAAGGTTGTTCATCCATGACTTCTTGATCGACAAACACCCCGTGACGAACGCACAGTATGGAGCTTTTCTCAAGTCAAGTGGTTATTATCCCAAATCATTGGACCGCTTTTTATTGCATTGGGAGAATCGTATTGGTTCTCCAGCGTCGTGGAGCATTCCTGTTGGTCTGGAGCAAAGCCCTGTCGTAAACATTGCTCGTGAGGATGCCGAGGCTTATGCCGCTTTTTATGGCAAGCGGCTACCTCACGATTGGGAGTGGCAGTATGTCGCTTCTAACGGAGAAAGTCACGACACCTATCCATGGGGATCCGAGATGGACAAAAGCAAACTATCCAAGGTCGTTTATGGTAAGGAATTGCCTATTCTGAGCCCTGTGGGCTCGTACAAGAATTCTCGTTCAACCAAGTTTTTCGTCGAAGACCTTGTCGGGTACGTGTGGCAGATGACGGACCAATTTTGCGACTCTCACACGTGCGGGCTTCTTCTTCGAGGAGGAAGCAGCTACCACCCGATCGCAGCAACGCACAGCGACCCCAATTGGTACTTTCCACAAGCTTTGGATGCTCAACACCACAATCGCTTTCTTATGGTCAGTGAAGGGTACGACCGGTCTCCAATGGTGGGCTTTCGTTGTGTAATGAGCATCACTCCATCTCCTGAATTTGGTGTTGCGGAGTAATGAGCGACTAGACCTATGCAGATGCAGGGCTTCGTTAGTGCATTTCGCCCGTATCTGAGCAGCTTTGGTCCAAAGTACGCGAACTTAAGGAGTAAGCCTGGGGCAAAATACTGGATTCATATCAGTGCTTTTGTAAACATGATGTGCAAAAAAGGAGATTGCGAAAAACCACGTCATGCGCAGACTCGCAGCTGTTTAAACTACATTCATTTCATCGAAATTATCAGCTCAAACGTATCCTCATTGTTCATCAGAATGGTCAACAAAAGTCTGAGCAATAGAAGGCGAAGTTGGCACATATGTTCCTATGGCTAACGCTCCAATCGTTGCCATAATGAACTTCCCGCGCCTACTCGTACACTTCAACGATAGCATCCATACGTGCCGAAGCCTGCGTCTAGCAAGAGTATGCACATAAAAATGTGAGACCAGAAGCAAAGGGACCTCATTACTCGACTTGACTTCTTCCAAGCACACTTCACGTCACGATCCAAGAATGTACTTGCGTTTTCTTGTGCTGCTTGCAGCTTTGGCACTCATTGCTGCCGATGGTGCTGTGGCGACGTCTTCCAGCAAAGAAGAGCAGGTCTTGAAGGCCGCAACCACGCGTCGGTTTCAAGACGATCGCTTGTATGATGATTCGTTGCACCAGGCGACTACGGATACGACTGAAGAAAGGCTTTTCCTCGATTCTATCCACAGTTTTTTCACCAGATTTTTCTCCAGATTTTTCTTCAGACTTCGCCTTCCCTCCCCACCAAGCTCCAGTGAGAAGGCGACAGGTGAGCTCGTAAGACATGCCGTCGATGAGAAGAAGGCGATAGGTGATGTCATAGGACATGGCGTCGATGAGGAGAAGGCGATAGGTGATGTCATAAGACATGGCGTCGATGAGAAGAAGGCGATAGGTGATGTCATAGGACATGCCGTCGATGAGGAGAAGGTAGCAGATGATGTCATAAGACATGGCGTCGATGGGGAGAAGGTAGCAGATGATGTCATGAGTCAAGCCGTCAATAAGAATTTAGTAGGAATCTTAAAGGACAAGAAGAAGGTCAAAGGAGCCAACACGAAGGTCAAAGAAGCCAAGACGGTACGTTTCGATCTAAGGCGTGACACAGTGCAAGAACCCGACTCAGTCAAAGAAGGGACGAGTTTGCGGTCGCTGTTCCAAGAGGAAGGTAACATTTAGGAAATGTCCTTGTCCATCGTTTTCTGTTAGTATTTGGGCTCATACTCGACCAGCTATTCTACGATTGAGTAGTAGCCCCAACACCTCAAGCGATGGACAAGGACATTTCTTTGTTCTAATGTCATTGGACATGCAATTCCTTATCGCTTCGTCTAAAGCTGTTAATACATTCTGTTTTGTCCTCCAAGTTCCGTTACCATATTACGTTATGTCAGTTCCAGCACTGTAGTAGGGAACGAAATATCTGAATTCACAGGAACGCTACAGTGTGCAGCGTCATACTACTCGTAACACGAAAATCGTCCCTGAAACTTGCTACCTCCATGCAGTCTCGATAGAATGCATTCCCTTATAGTGGTCCTGATGCAAAGCTTGTAATTCTTCAACTTTGGAGGTCGAAGAGCACACTGTTTTGGCCGAGAGTAAATCGAGCACGATTCCATACAGGATGTTTGCGCGCAGCTTTCAAGACGAATGCAATCGACATTGCGGAGGAAGAGTATGCTGACTTGCTAGTTTTCGTCGGAGAGCTCAAATATTACTATGAAATGGCTCTACGGATAGCAATGTCAAGATGCATCGATAGCTTTCTTTCGTTATCGTAGTAGTAAGACGGCTTAGTCGCTGATCTGTAAAACTTCGGATAGGCAAATGTCCAGGAGGTAAGCTGTCAGGCCCCAAATAACGTGCGGGCCGCCCGTAAAGACAGGAGTAGCGTTGCTATTACGAATCCAGTAGTCCTTATTCATGAGGTCGCGCACCGGCACAGTAAAGAGCGACTCCACCTCAGCTTCATTTATGGCTAAGGTCTGATCGCTCATCTCGCCAATAAAGCCAACAACTGGCGTGACAGCAATGCCTGTGATCGAAGTGACACTGGACCAATCACAGCGAAGAACACCAAGGACGTCCACACTTGCAGGGGCAAGTCCAACCTCTTCGTTCATCTCACGGAGACACGTGCCTTCGATACACGAATCATTGGCATCCACCATACCTCCTGGGAAGCAAACCTCGCCCTTGTGTTTACCGACGGTAAGCGAACGTAATGTGAACAATACCGAAGGTTCTCCCTCAAAAGTGCATAGTGGAATGACCACTGCTGCTCGTGCTGAGTATGCCTTGGTGATCTGACGTGGCAATCGACTCAACCGCTTGCGAATGCGCTCAAGATGACGTTTGCCTAATGCACTTGCGAGTGGTGTTTGCCTCTGGATGTTCATATCATGGTGAGCAAAGTCTGCCGCAACACACACCAATTAGTCCAAGTTTCTTCAATATCCCCAAATCATCCCACGACGACTTTGCTTACCATGATATGGCTTGAGTACCGTCGCAAGTTGATCCAACTTGCCTTCACTCAATAGATCGGCACAAAGCCATAGCGTGTATTCTCGGTCCTGGTAAGCAGCAGCCAGTGCCGGTGCCGTATAATTGTTCACAAGAAAGCTGGCGTCCATCCGGGGTTTCTCAAACTCGCGTGAAAAGGACCTTGTATCAATCTCTTCCTCTTCGTCCTCTTCGTCATCTTTCTCCTTTTGATCGTAATGCGGTTCCTGCTTTGTTAACGTCCAGTTCCCACTCGTTTCAGCTCCTTTACCCTCTGTCTCATCCTCATGCCAAACGTCCAATTGTTTCGACATACGCGAAGAGGTCAATGGCGTCTCAGATTCCATCGCCTGCACGTAGGAGACTGTCATGAATACGCGACACCGCCGCGTCACTATTAGCGGCGTTAAGCCCTTGATCAACGTTCGTCGCATGGTGTGAGGTAAGTGGTACCTCCTCTTTCTCCTAATCAATGGAAGCTGGTCTGATTGTCGGGATCTGATAATCGAGTGGTCCACCTCACACGACCTCTCAGATACGTCATAAACCTTCGTAGCTACCTACTCGACATTTTGCTGGTCCTCCATGCAGCACCCACTCGATCACGACCACAAGTCACAGATCCTGGCACTACTGGACCGTGCGCGTGTGAATTGTGGCCTTCAATTGGATGAAAAGAGCGTCACGTCCGTATGCGAACAAGATAAAGACGACATTGTGCCAGCCATGAAAATTGAAGTCACCGAGGCAGCTCTTCCTCAAACAAGCCACGTACGCAGTGCTCTTGATGTTCAAGCGTCCCAATGCACGTGTGGCCATACAATGCCCTTGGACTCAATTGCTCCGACGTGTAGTTCACTGCAGGGTTTACCTGCTGCAGAGAGCAAATTTCTCGACGTGGACAAGATCTCCATGATCAATGTCGGGCGAAATACTGCAAAGGAAGCGCCTGGAAAGTCGGAAATCATTGCCGATCAGCAGCTTCTAAGCTCTGCATCAATACGCTGTCTTGATCACTTGACGGATAACACAAGAGAGCAGGCAGTGCCAAGACTGCACCAACTTATTCCACTCGAAAGTCCACGAAATGCCCCCACTCACGATCTACAGCTGGAATCAGACGAGAAACTTCGTGAAATGCCTCCCTCGAAGCACCTTCGGAAGCAGGCGTCGGCTACTTGTTCGGTCAAGGTATTGACAAAGCTGGCGCTTCTTACACCAGACGAGTATGAAGACTCCGAACTTCATGGAGACTTTGTACACATGCTGCACATTTTAATCCCGTCCATTGCCACTACTGCATTGCTAGAACATCGTGGTCTGCCGATTCAGAGCATTAGTCAACAAACAAAGTGTACACTTTCCATACGCAAACCAGAAGCGTCACCATTCAAGGACGATCGGGTGCTACGCATTTATGGAAAAGCCAAGGGCATTAGCTTAGCCCAACGACTGGTAATTGCGTGTATTCGTGCCTTTCGCGCGGAGAAAGGGGATCCAATTTATATGGACCTGTTACTCAAAGCTCCACCCGTTGCACTACCTGCTACATCCATTACAAAAGCTATGAGCGCTGCGGTCACTTGTGGAAAGAAGCATGAGGTTGAGATTACAAATCCATTTAGTTGGATGGTACAATGTGACAAGGTTGGCAAAATGATGGGAAGGCAAGGGCGTGTGCTCGAGTCAATTCGTCGTGACACGGGCGCCTCGATTCATGTCGAGGAGAACGTTGTTCCAGGCACTACCACTCGACGCGTGACTTTAAGTGGATGTGTGGAATCGATCGCTGCTGCAATCCAAGAGATAAAGAGCAGGTCGGGCGGACACCCAGAGATGGCCGTCAGCGTCGTAAACGCTCGACTTGGTCAGTATTATGCCATTCCATCTCATGCTGCAGGCTGCCTCATCGGGCCACAGGGCTCCATAGTCAAAAACATTCGAGAACGCACAGGTGCGCGCCTCCAACTTCCTTCGCCGGAAGACTTGCCCTTGGGTAGTATCAACCGTATTGTCCACGTACAAGGCACTCCAAAACAGGCCGAGCATGCTCGACGAGTCATGAGTGCAAAGCTGCGAGACTACTTGGCCTCTTTAAAGTGTTCAAATCCTTCATCAAGTGGTCGTAAGGGCGATGTCGTGACTATCAAGGCTCTCCTGCCGTCTAGGATTTGTGGCTTCTTGCTAAACCATCGAGGCAAGCTCATTCGTGAGATCTCGACCAAGTCGGGAGCTCACACGCACTTTTTAGCCGCACATGACGATGGTAAACGTGTTTGTGTCTTTACGGGGGATATGAGCTGTGTGCTTCGCGCGCAACGCCTGGTGTTGCAGGTAATCGCAGGAGACGCGATCTCTTCGAAGCGAGCAGGTCCATCGCGAAAGCGAAAGCGTGTCCAACGAGATCATGAAGTTGAAGAGGATGATGACGGTAGAGACGACAAGTATCGGACAGCCGAGGAAGTCGGCGATGAAGATGACGTGGAAGAAGATTCTTCTTACCGTGACGACCACGACTATAAGGACAATGAGGATTGTGTCTATGAAGCACGTCCCGACCGAAAGGTGGAGATGATAGCTTCAATATCAAATGGTCGAGAAGGGCGGTCAAGAATGAGCCGCAGTAGAGACGTGAGTACGCGTCGTGGTAATTCTCAGGGCATAGGAGAGAATGGCCGTGTCAGTATCAAATGCGGCCGTGGGAATGGCAATAAACGCCGTCGATAGTCATGCTGTGGGAAATGAAGCGTGATAGAAGTCACTCACATGCACAAACAAGCCTCTCTCTCTCTCTCATGATATTTATCCATTACCGCCGCACAAGAAGACCAGCTGCAGTTGCAGCAGTGGCACATGCAATGAAAGAGAGGCCCAAGTACATCGGTGACTTGGGCGCTATCTCGGTACTTTCCTTTCTTAGCTCGTCAAAGGACAATTCACGCACTCGTCGACGTCCACTACCTACTGGTACTAGGCAAGATGCCTCGTCGTCGTTGTCAAGCACGTACACGTTTGAATTGTTGCAGTACTCGTTGACTTGACTCCGACGACAGAGTTCGGTGCCTTGTGATGATGCCAAGATTAAAGACTCGGTGCTTGGGTGCAATGTGGCACTCGATTGTTTGGCGCTGACCTGGACGACGCCATCCGACAGGACCGACAGAAACTTGACCTGATCTTCGTGTAGAGGCAAAGGTGTTGCTATTGCTCTCTCGTCCGCTTCAAGATGTCGCTGATGCTTGACCCAGCTCACGTGTAAAGCCACTTGCCGTCTTTTGTTCGTATCTGGCAACAAGTCTTGGACTGGTTCAACAAGTGGTGCAATGGCGTCAATCTCCAATGGCAAAAGCTCAGATTCCGTCGAGATATTCGAGTCAAGGTCACATTCAGTGACCGTCTTGCTCTTGGAACTCCAAGTGTCGCCGCCTCTCGTTGGTTCATGGCTGCCAAGTGCCAGCACCTCCGCCGCAGTCATTGCAGGGCTTTCCATACACAAAGTTTTGCGTCTTCTGCTTCGCATTCGACTGCCAGCTACTTGAGCTTCAGACAAATGCTGACGACGCAAAAGTCGATTCTCCAAACGCAGCGATGCCACCTCCTTCAATGCGTCTTGTAGTAGCTGTTCCATGTCTGCAATCTCTTTCTCGCAAGGTCTGACGTCCATCTCATTGCTGCCGTTTTGTCCCTGAAGAGCGTGCTCCAATTGCTCCTGGAGCTGCTCCAGTGTCTTGGTGGCCCGCTTCGTCTCAGCCTCGGCAGTCGTTGTGCGGTTCTCCGCTACCTGCAATTGCGTTGCCGCGCGTGTTTTCCCCTTTTCCAACTGCTTCACGAGCTCATCACGAGCTGCCAAACGCGCCTGTAAGTCTTCATTCTTGGCTTCTAAACGCCGCGTAGTGCGACGTAACGTGTCCCGTACATTCTGCATGCTCTCCACTTCCTCTGTCTTTCGCTCCGCTTGAAGCGTCAAGACCTCAAGCTCCTGTTGTACGCGTGCCATTTCACGAACGTGGTCTTTGCTTTGCTGTCGCAATAAAACGACCTCGTCCGTGAGCTCTTGCTGCCGCTGCTGCTCACGTTCGCGCACAAGTTCCAGCTCTAGACATCGTCGCTTGAGTTCATCAAAGCGCTGTTCCAATTGCGTCACGTCAAGTTCTCGAGACGTGCATCGTTCGCACGAGTCTGTTTTGCTCATATTACTGCGTAAGGTAAGTGATGGTCGTTGCTGCTGTTGGATTTGCTGTGACTGGTTAAGTGTGTTCTGCTCTTCCATCGAGGCATACGAACCATAAGGCACGTCGTAGCACTGCAACTCGGTCTCAAGAGCTGAGTGTTGATCTTCAAATCGTTGAGTCTCGTGCTTTTCGCCGTCCCGTTCCAATTGCGCAGCTTCCATTTCATCGTGCAAAGTGTCCAATTCTTCCCTTGCAGCACCCAATTCTTCTAACAAGGCGTTGCCAGCCTTAGCAGCCAAGCGCAGGTTGTTTCGCTCCCCTGCGAGTACCATAAGTGCTCGAGCCAGCTTAATTTCGAGCACTTGTTCTCGCACACTCCAATCTCTTTCGTTTTCAACTTCAGGGTTATTGCTCACATGTTTTGCCTCTCTGGAGTCACAAGATCTCACTGGCTGTTCGACTTCAATGCCTGCATCGTGACGGATGCGATCATGACGACAATTGACGTCGTCTACTACTAATTCGACAATCAACTGACGTACACAGTCAAGCATTTCATCGCGTCCAGTCTCACCTAACGCATGCCCATCAATGTCGTTCTTTAAATCAAGGCAATTGCTTCGACAATTGCTCGTCGTCGGTGGTCGTGCCCACTGGTTCGGACGTGTGCACGCCATGCAACGAGCTCTCGATCGAAAAAAACACTAGGAACCTGACGTCGGAAGACGACACTGGAAGAATGCCGTTGTATAATGCCGCTGGGGGGTTTTAATGGCGTTTGTAACGTTTATACGTAGTAGTTTAAATCTAGAGATTTGACGTCGTCGCCATCTCGTACACTGGATCAAAGCTGGCGATATTGCTCAATGGCACCTTGTTGTCGTTTACACGTACATTACGATTCGAGTCGTGCGTGGCGTTTGAAAGGGGTAGACGAATGGCACATCTCAGTAAGATAAGATTCTTCGTGAAAAGGCCTTTGTCTTTGTAAGGCTAATCAAATGGCTTGGCGTTTTCTAGGTGAAAAACACGCCATCGCTGCACGACGACGGAGCAATATGATGCAAGAGCGAATGCAACAAGTTACTGGTCATGGTAGCTACCGAGAGGTCTGTCGTCGTAGCGTGACTGCAAGAAATTCAATGGTCATGGCTGCTCCTTGTGAGCAATTAGAAGCTGATGAGACCAGTATTTGTGGTCGTGACAATTCACTCCAATGTCACGCCCGACGCACATCTGAAGAAATAATCCAGTTTGTACGTTAGTGCTCATTAATGTCGTGCTCTTGAAGTCTTATGTCGAATTGTTGCCACTGTTGCTAGAGTCGTCAATGTGAGCAGCGAGTAGCGCAGACAAGAAAGAAGGAGGTTCAGAATCGACGACAAGCGCTGGCTCTAGCGCAAGAGCGTCAAAGTCGTAGTCAAGTTGCGAGTGAATCAGCGCCAGCACAAGCAGCGCAGCGATTGCGCGAACGACGAGAAAAACAACGTCGTACAGCTGAGGAGCAGCTAAAAGCACTATTAGAGCAGCAAGATTCATCCCTTGAGGCGATGAATATCGCGTGGATGCTGTCACCTCAGTTCCAAGAGCGTGTGAAATTCACACCTGCTCTTACAAGGGATTCCGCTGAAGACAAACGTGTCCAACAGCTTCTTCTTACACCACGCGTCGGTTCTTACTACCATTGAAGAAATGTCATGCTTGAAAACGTAAATTTGCTTCTTGCGTGGTCTTTCTTAAGGCTTTTGTTAGTGTAAAACAATATGCTCATTGCTCGCGCAGAGTTAATGAGTATTCCAAGCGTTCGTGCTGTGTTTGCCTTCACTTGCCTACGCCCTTTTATAATCCTGAAAGCGTCTCTGGCCGCGTGCGCCTTGCTCTTGAGCAGCTTCAGGCTGGTTGTGTTCACGTCGTAATTTCATGTGTTTGCAGTGACGCAATTCCTAGCGCTCTTTCTCTGCGTCTCACCTATTACATCCTCGCACAATCCCTCCTTCGACAGCGTTATGTTCCCAATACGTCGAATAGACGAAAACGTTTGGTGGAGAGTTTGCTCGTTCTGAGCTCGTTCTGAGCTCGTCCATGGAGACCACTGTCGCGAGTCTTTATTCTCTGCAGCTTGCGCTCAGTCCGCTATGGAGCTCCATCACTGTTCCCTATAGCAAAATCAGACTTAGCTAGTCTTTGATTAGCGAGTGAGAAGTCGTCCTTGGAGTTTCTATGAAGACCTCATATTTGTCCGAATACTCGTGGACATTCTTATGCTGGAAAAAGTACACATGCTTGCTCACACTACTTTGTCGACATCGCAAACCTTGCATGCTCTATCCCGATACACCGTGACATTCACCCTTGCGGGTCATTGTTGAAGAAAGGCGCGTTACAAGCGCAAGGTCGCTAAACGATGTGGTTCAAGATCGAGTCGTGGATTCGACTTGTGTTTGTACTTTGATAGGCTATTCTTGCGAAGGCCGTATATTCGGACAGATACGCCGCTTTCACATAAGCGCACACGTGCCTTAATCGTGTGAAAGTGATGTTATTCACGAGGACCCTTTTAAAATATCCCTTTGACACTAACTAGTGCGATATATAATACAAATTTGAGCTACATACTACGAAACTCAACATGTTTTCTTTCGTCGCTGCGAATGCACCACCTTTCGTGTAGAGTGCAAGAGCAAATGATGTTTATCAAGGAAGAATAATTCCTTGGGCCGGTCGGACTTGTGGCGATCGATGGCGTTATAGCGACCTTCGAGTAGACCATCACGACCTGGTACTGACACCATTTTACCGCGCAAATAAAGACTTGGGAAAGTTCCTAGTGACCTGATCCTTTCGGGCTGAAAATATCAAGAATCGAGACTCATGACTTGCTTGTCCTACTCTTGAAATTGCAGCCTTGGACCCACGCATAACACTCCGCAGCCATGATCCGGCCGATGTCGCTGGAACAAATGCGGCATGAAAGACGGTGCTTTTATCCAGATTCCCGCAATTCTGCACTTTTACCGTCGACAACACGGATGCCATCGAAGAAACCATTCACATCTAAGTCGCCGATCAAAAAGCACATCAAGAATGCATCCGCGTTTGCATCCGCGACATCACTCATTAGCACTGCCGCTACATTAAATGATGATCATAGCGTCATCTCATCGTCTTCATTTCGAGATCTGCAAAAGGCCAAGCTACTACGTGCTTCAGTTCTTCGATCCGTTTTGCGATTGCTGCACCAGGATGAGGACGCTCTGCCCGATGTTCATGGAGCTATTCAGACTGCGACGAGACTTTCGTTGTCGGAGCCAAGCGTCCAGTGCGCGTGTGTCCAAGCGCTTCACCGGCTTCATAACTCAGAGCTGAAGCTGTCTCCTTTCACCTCGAAGCCCGTATCGAACGCGGATTGGGACGAAGCAAACCTACGACTAAGACCACAAATGCAAACCACGAAGCCAGTCTTACAGACCGAGAGCAGTGAGCGAGCGAATTCGTTGCACCAGTGCAAGGAGTTCTTGCTTGCTTGTGCCAATGAGATCTACGAAATTGACGATAATCATTCAGTGGATTTCGATTACGCTGAAGACGTCATGTCCTCAACCTCTGTTCGACAAACGGAACCACAGCTCGAAAAAGTGTGTGCGCAATGTGGTGCAGCAGCCTTTGACTACGCGCCAACACTGCAAGAGTCTTCGGATACGTTTACTGACTATGACGATACGCAAGCTGATCAAGGTTCCCAGTTCTCGGAAGTGCTTCTTCGTGGCGATTACATGAGTGACATTGAAGAAGAGTCTAGCAACGAGGAGGAGGATGACTACATTATGTCAATGGAAGATCGAGCGATCTGTTGTCAGGTACTCAAGGCACTACAAGAACATGCTGCGACTCAGCGCCGGCGGTCAAATGCTCCCAACTTGGCGCTGAAATTTCGTGTCTTTGAAGCATTGAAGCGCCACACAACCTCTCCTTGCAAAAGATTTGCCTTCCATCGACTTCAAGCTGTTCTACGATCACGACGACAGCAGCGTTCAACGATACGTGATGCTCCTAGCAAGTCGCATCCACGTTCTTCATTGTGCACGTCATTTCACATGCTTTTACTGCACAACGCTGACGTATTGATGCTGGTGCTAGCGCTCGTGTTCCTCGCAAATTTCTCTGCATGTGAGTACATTACAAACGAGGATAGCTTGTAGATTTTAACATAAATTACAATGGCGGCTTTTTAACACTCAGCGTTAGCAGCGCATCGAGTAGTTGAAGGGTTCCGTTGCGAGTTTCCATACTGAAATGCTCGATCCGACAACTCCGTCAATCTCACTCACTCTCTCTTTCGAGTCACTCCACCTATTGCTTTATGAAACACCAGACGACCGCATTAGTCCACTACTCTTCGTGGCTAAAAACGTGCCGCTAGGCACTACAAAGTCCGTGAATCGTCCCAGACCAGAGCCCTGAGCAGCCAGCGCCACGTGAAGACATCGCAGCCACTCCTTCATCTCGTTTTCTGTGTACGCACTGAGCAAAACACGCCGATTCTTGCCGCGAATTGCAAATCGCCACATTGTGGCCTGAGACCCGTCAAATACTGAATTACCGGGCATGATCTCGATGCTCTTGGCGCTGCACTTGGACAAGTCGATCTCTCCACGCTTGCGGCCGTGTTCCTCTTTATAGAATGTCATCTTGCTGCTTGTAAGCACGACAAAGCGAACCTTCCAGCCGCCAGAGCGCAGTCCAAAGCCTTGTTTAAACAATAGCCCGGACTTGATCACTCCTCCACGCGGCACATTAGCCGCACGAGCCATGATGGTCTCTCGGGATAGTGTGAAGCCATCCTCATCCACAATAAGTGTCCGTGGAAGCCTCGATGGATCGCAGATAATAGTGTCAATATCATTATACTCATCCTCGTTTTCTGTACTCTCAAGAATAGGGATGGGACCGGATGCCGGCATAGCCATCACTGCAACAGCAGACTCGGCCCGACCAGCTCTGTTGGTCTTGTTCATGCCGTTTTTCTCCTCGTCCTCGTCAACCGTCGAGATTGTCCCGTTGTCGCGAGTGTGCTGTAAGGGAGTCGATAGATTACACATGGGGCCATTGTTGAAGCTACCACATTCGCTGCCTTCGTACCAATCGTCGTCACTTGTATCAGACCCGCTCGCAGTGCCTACTGTCGCACGGCCAGCGGTGTCTTTGTTGCCGTAGCCGAGAGATCGTAATAAGTGTTTCTTGTATACCGCATTATGCTGCTGTTGGTGAGAGATGCGTAACATGCGCGACGGTCGGAACGCTAGTAGACTTGGACGCGACAGCAGGCCATCGTTTTGTGGATCCATCATTGCCGGCACTCCATTATCAAAATTGTCGTAGCTGATGTGTTTGCCTTGCCATCTAGATTCGAATACCGTGCGCGGAGCGGTGGTTGATGGTGCAAACTGCGGTCGTCTTGGCGCCATGCTCTTGCCACTGGTGTTTTTTCTAGTAGTGATAACATAGAGCTAGAGAGCTTGGTGGAGCGCTAAATGATCGTTTGATCAGATTTTCCATTTGTAATGATCTGAACGCATAAGTTCGCAGGCTATGCTCACCTGCGAGAAAATCGAAAAACGTAAGATTGCATTTGATTCTGCGACATGAAAATACGACAGACCAGATGAAGAGACTTGTGACAAATGATATACTCTGTGATTGTGTGAGAACACAAGATTGGACTATTCGTGCCGAACGACACAACTTGCTGACTACAAGTCGTGACTAGCGAGACTGCGAAAGTTCGACATCGAGAAACTCCTTGATGGCTGAGGAAAAATTGACCTGGACTCATCCATAGCTAATCCATGGTCTGCATCGTGCGGATCATTTTTGCTCCCTCCGTCCGCTAGATGTTATCTGACAGCCGGCAATCCACTCCCTGACGTGATGGAATGGGGGTGAAGGAAATCATCGGGTTTGTCGGGTTTTAGCCAATCAGACTCGCATTCAACGTGACGAATGGAGGTGAGCTTTAGGAAGAAGAGCAAGCGTAATGCCTCGAATCGTAAGCGCTCCCGCTGGCTTCCAGATGATGTAGAGGACGTGGATGCACTGGGGGGAGACGATGCAGTAGACGTCGAGCAGATTCAGCGTGGTATAGAAGAGCTTCGAGAAGATCAACGCTTGCGAGAACAGGCTCTAAAGGAAGAGCTGGTCAGCCACCAGATGGAGAATGTACGAAAAAAGAAGACCAAGATGGAGACACGCAGTGATAACAGTCAGTATGGTCTGCATGACCCCAAGAAGGATGGGTTTACCAACCAAAAGCTGTTGACTTTGCTGGACGGTCAGTTCACGGGACAGAGTGGCACCACCGACAAGGACCAGCACGAAGAGCTCATGAACAAGTTCATTGAGCAAAGACTCCAGAAAAAGAAAAGGATGACGACATGTCAGGACGAAAACAAGGGCGATGATGCAGCAGTAGCTTTAAAGAGTGCAGAGGACAAGCTTTTTGAGTTGCCAGAGCACTTAAAACCGGATGTTGTGACTAGCACCAGAGGGTACGATGATGGAACAGATGCTGGCATGCTCATGGGTAGTGCAGGCATTGCCGAGGTAGAGTTGCCAACGTCGTTTTCAGAGAGAGCGGAAAGGGCAACGAAACAAGCATTGGAGGCTAACAAAGCAAAAGCAACGAAGGATGGAGGCATTATGAGCTCAAAGCTGCCAGCAAACTTTAGTGCCGATTTTAGTCGGCATCGAACGGATTATGTTGCAGAGATGAAGAGCCTGAGCAAAGGTATAAAGTAGCCTCGTGATTGTTTGCAGTAAAAACGATGTGCTGATGATAATGATGTCGATCTTTTCTCATCTGCAGATGAACGACACGAGCGAGGGTTCCATCAAGGTGAGTTTTTGAAACGAAAGCTAAGAAATGATGTGTGTATCTAAAAAGTTTTACTTTCTGGTATGTTCAGTCGGTAAAGATCAGGCAAGCGATGACCGTGCCGTGTCAAAGTTTCGTAAATTTGAGAGCCGCAAGCTGCGACGATAGAGTCGACTCGCATTACAACAGTTGGACGCGCGTCGTGTATGATGTGACCTTTATGCGAGAGCATTACGTTTGCAGCCATCTAAAGTCAGTGTTTACGCTCTTGCACTTTTTTCTAACTCGATCTCATGGCGTCAGATAAAGCCGCTTGATTATCGAATGCCATCAAATAAATCATTCATGTCTTCACTGATATTTCAAGACTTTATCCAAGTATGCGCATCGATAAGTAATTGATGTCTAAGATTGGACGATGATTACGATATTGTACTTGGCTCCCATTTTGCTAGTATCAGTTGTGGCTCTTCGTGTGCATCATGAGCACAAGCCGTAGAGTCAGAAGTCTGCTGGCCCCATCTTAAGAACACTTTCAGGGCGACTACAGCGTCACGTGTCGTCTAAACGCCATCTGCCGTGACCTCTTCTTCAACGCGAAATCAAGCGCAGCGTTCTTGCGCTAAAACAGATCCAGATGGAGGCTTAGCATCTGGCCAATCGCCACACTCTTTAAAGTCTGGAGAACATTCTCTCTCTGCCCGACTACATCGACAAGAACCGCTGTTGTGCGGGCGTGGCGTCAACCTTAAGGACGAGTCTCGTTGCAGAGAAGAATGGGACAGCATTTGTGTGTATCAGTCACAGAGAGCACAGCACGGACTTGTTGAAGTCTGCAATCTCACCGAATACTCTCAGCTCAATCAAGAACTTCGTGAGCAGATGGTGGTCAGCGCCGGCGCGATGATTCGTTAGCGCTTCAAGAAACGCCTTCGATTCTACGTGCTGATATCATTTGGAGGCCTTGGCAGCGATTTCACCGAGAAGCAAAAGAAGGAGAAAACTTGTGAATTCGATCATGGACGCGTGCAAGAGTACAAGATGGATGTGATGGAAACGTTGCAGATGCGAGACATTCTAACGCAAGATGACACCGACTGGCGCGTACAGTGTATTCCGTCGGCAGAGCATACTCGAGATAATGGTCTGGCATTCTGCGTTTGATTCCTGTAGAAGTTCTAGAGTGCGATCAAGAGCAGGATAGCGGAGGTGCCTAATGAGAAGAGAATCCGAGTGTTCTCGTGTACACGAGAGCACACATAGATCTCAATGCGACTACACTGTATGGTTTCTACGCGCGAATGAAGAAGCGAGTTGATGGCTACAAATGGAATCTTCCTGGTGTATCGTTGTAGTTGAAGTCGTTCCAGGAGAATAAGTGGACGATAATGCGCCACGCTTTTGTTGTCTTTCAGCCATGCGACAAATGAATGATTTTGATAAGTGCGAGCTCGTAGAGATGATAGTGGAAGACAAGTAGCAGTGTGGTAGTAAGTAGCCTCTTTGTCAACAAGTGACAGTCAATTTTGCTGTTTCGGCCGATTAAAGGATCGACAAGGAGTCTTTCAAGCGTCTATTGATGCTTCCTGGATACGACTTGCGATTGCTGTGAACTGCTGTGAGAGAGGTCTTTTATCCACACTAAAGTTGGTGCTATGATAGCAGGCCGAAGAAGAGGAAGAGGAACGGGGAGGAAGAAGAAGATGGAGAGGGGCAGACTGGTTTGGACACGCCGATCCACGCCCCCAAAGCGATGTCACGAGCGCGATATCGTCCAAGTAACGTCGAAGGAGTACCGGCGCATGGCTGGCTTCAAGCAATTTACTGCTTAGAACGAGGGTCTGCAGAATCGACACCCTGTATACGTGAAGACCCTTGCAGAGATGCCGTCGTTCAAGACTGCGAGCTTCATGAAGTAGTTGCAGCTTAAAGCTGCGCAGATAAAGACGTTTCGAAAGGCGGACGCATAGAGTAAGCACACGAAAGAAACGAATCCATTTAGAAACCACTTGCTCGTGAATTGTAAACCTGCTCGCGCCACTGCGCCATCGAAATGTTGAATGTGTGTAGCATTTATGTTGTGTGGTCTACATCTCATAGTTTCTGAGCGTATCAACTGACTCCTATTGCCACGTCACAATTTACAAGACACTTGGCATGAGCTGGTTGTGGGGAAATGAGACGACGGAGCAGGCGCAGTTTGTAGTGGTTGCGCTCCAGAGTGAGCTGGATGAGCGTGAAAATAAGATCAAGGCGCTTGAGGCGGCGCTGAAGCGTGAGCAGCAGGACATGACGTCGCTTCTGGAGGATGAAGTGAAGGAACTGGAGACACGACGCAAAACCATCAAGGAGGAGCTAGACAACGTGGACAAACTCATTGAGGAAAAGAAGAAGCTCATTCGATGCAGCAAGAATGACACATTGAAGAAGAAAAAGAGCAAGAAGAGCAAGACGCCCGTGAGCTCTCCACGAGCTGCAGTGGAGGAGAAACCAGCAGTTGCCAAGGAGAAGGCAAAGGTGAAGGAGACAGTTTTGTCGCCCAAGGCCAAGAAGAAGAAAAAGAAAAAGGCTACAGAGGAGACGAGGTATGCAATGGAGCTAAGAAGTACTCAAAGCAAGAGATAGTTCTGACTGAGCCTTGTAGTGCGGGTGCAGATGTAGGGGACTCGAAGGCAGTTTTGCCAATGGACAAGAACTTAAAGATGGTCGCGAAAGAAGAGCCTGACGTAGCGTTCATTATCCAGCGAAGCAATGTCGGTGTAGCAGTTGGTAGTGGTCGTTGTATACTACTGATAAAGTTGCTGATAGACTGGTGTTGTTGTGTAGAACTCGAATACGGTGGTGTATGCTGGGTCCAAGTCGGCAGATAACAAGTCGCTGGACCCGATAAATCCGGTCAAGGTATACTGGATCATGTACGAGAAGGAAGGCAACCCGCGTGAAGGTCTCACCATGATTGAGCGGAACACGGCGTACGGTGTCACGACCAAGCCGTCGGATGTGCCGGGCGAGTTCATGGTAGCGATCGCTTCGCTACGTGACCGCGACTGCTGTCTACGTATGGACAAGCACGGGAATGTGATGGCATTGACTACCATAAATGGCAAGAAGGGCATGCTACTGCGACGCGTGTTTGTACAAATGACGACGAGCTGGGGCATCCCGACGGTGGAGTACGTTGATATCTTTGGTGTGGATCCAAACACTTTTGAGCCCGTATACGAGAAGAAAGCAAACAAGTAGGTGAAAGGGCAAGAAAGCCTGACCTAATTCATGGTTCGTGTGTGTTGTCAAATGTGGAGCTTTTTTTCTTTCTTGTTTGCTGCATGGACTAGTAATGACCATGAGTTTAAATGGCACGACGCATCATGACGAGTGCCGCGACACCAAGTGTAGTACCTAGCACACCGCGTAGAATGTCTTCAGGCACGTCGTGGGTAA
This sequence comes from Pseudoperonospora humuli, assembly GCA_003991265.1. Lineage (NCBI taxonomy): Eukaryota > Oomycota > Peronosporomycetes > Peronosporales > Peronosporaceae > Pseudoperonospora > Pseudoperonospora humuli. The sequence goes on along the minus strand of NQFO01005020.1, from coordinate 2,176 downwards.
TGTACTTGGAAGTGACGTAGACTGAAGCACTAAGCGCGCCACCGATGCGCACAGCGGTCGGTAAGTGAACGGACTTTGCTCGTAGATTAAAGATCGTCGACGACGCAGCTGTGGGAACCACAGACAGTAGCGAAGTACCGATGATTGTAGCTTGTGGCATGTCACTTGCAGCGGTCAAGTACGAAGTGATGAGAATACCTCCTCCAAGACCACAAAGACCCGAAATGAAACCCGCTGCTGCACCCGCAAAGATGTACTTGACATTCACCATAGCGAAACCCTTCCAGTCAGCTTTGACGCGTTCCATGTACTCAGCTGACACAGCATTCGAAGTCGCTGCAATCGATGAATGTGTGTTGCCTTCATTCAGTGAAGCTCGTGCCTTTACAAGATCCTTTTGTTGAGGCACGAAAAACTGCAAGTCCAATAAGTTTTGATTGGCGCTCCACTTGGGCATGTATGAGCTGTTTTTGAGAAAGATGAGCGGCGAGCACAAGAGCATGGCAGAGCCCACGACAAATGACAAGCTTTTGCTCGTGAGTCGATGCGCCGTTCGCACGCCGTACTTGGTGCCAATGATCGCTGGAATTGTGGTCGTTAAAGCCAATGGCACGTTGCAAGCTCCTGACTCGAGATAATTCCACGCTCCAACAGCTGCAGCAATTGCCACAGCACCTAGCGACGTGCCGTTGATGGACTGTTGAGATAGGGACGTAAACTTTGCCAGTGCCTACATGTAAAGAGCAGTAGGGTCAGCTAAACTTGATGCATTGACAGCTTACTACCGCGCCTTCAAAGTCTTACTGGAATAAGGACAATGCCTCCGCCAACGCCTGTCAGTCCCGAGACAAAGCCAGCTAAGCCGCCTGGGGAATAAATGCATTTTGACCATTAGGATAAACGTTGCTTGAAGAGATTAAATCGTGGTGATTACCCGTGGCAACACCGACTCCATATGGGATAGAAGCACTCAGAGTTCGGTCCTTAGGGGCTGAGCACAGTACGCGGCGATTGATAAGACTGTTTGCTGGCACATGACGGAGCGTAAAGACGCAAGCCGAGCGACGGAGAGAGCTAGTAAGCATCTGCTCAGAAATTATGGAGTATAATTTAACAGCAGTATGCGATATTTCAGTGACGAAATATGTCGAATATCTGTAAGAATTGAGCGAGGTGCTGGCCCAGATTGTGACATGTATGGCCACGAATCGCTATGATGCAAGGTATGGCGAGGAGAATGATGGTCACAACGGCTCCTGGCACTGTCAGCGCGAGTTTGCTTTATAACATCGTCGTGCTTTGGAGCGCCAAGAGCACTAGTCTCTCGATTACACCTGCCTGTCCACATTGCGCATAACCCAAAGTGTAATCAAGGGTGCTCTTCTATTGACCAAGGTATTGTTAACGTGTTTCTTAAGTGCACAGCTACTTTCACGAGTCTTTTCTGCGACACCGAGCTGTTTGCGTATTGTTGTAAAAAGCGGTAGTTTGTCTCTAGCTCTTCGTGCTGGTGAATGCTATTGTTTTTGAAATAACGTCCTAAGTGTCGCAATCACTCGGCACTTTTTTGTTATCATGCTCCCTGATCAGCTTTCGAGAATTTGCGCATGCTCATCGTGTTGAACCAAGCTGTGCTTTTGGCATACAAATTGCTAATGGCATAAGTATCGCTAGACAAAGCAATAGCTGGATAGTACCATTTTCACATGGTGGCAGAGAAGATCAACAAAGATGAGCAAGCCAAAGAAAGGGTGTCGACTCTCGCCCACGACTGGCTATCACATGCCGTATACTGAACAAGAAATGGATCACTTTGCCTTTTTCCAGCTGGACAACGACTTTAACCTGCTACTTACGATTCCTAATCCGATTCAATCATGTCTTACTACGGCCTTTATGGCGTCATGCTTGTCTCTGCTGTCATGTTGATGATATCTGCCGATGCTGTTTTGGCAGACAATGACTTTGCCATGACCTTTCCTGATCCGAAGGTTTCACAACACGCTACGTTTGATCCTCCTTCTCCGAATGACAGCCGACGCAAGCATCACATGAGGACACACGCTGAGATAATGGCAGATGATGAGGGCGACAGCGATGAAGATCGAGCGTTTGAAGGAATCAGGGCCAGCATTACTAAAGTCAAAGATCTGCTGCAGAGAGCAATGAATAAGAT